>QODF01000026.1:6952429-6965478 GCA_024372805.1 Oostethus manadensis | reverse complement strand
TAACCGAGGTTCGACTAACGGTCGTACCCTTCTCTCCAGCACCCTGGAGTAGACTTTCCCAGGAAGGCTGAGGAGTGTGATCCCCCTATAGTTGGAACACACCCTCCGGTCACCCTTTTTAAAAATGGGGACCACCACCCCGGTCTGCCAGTCCAGAGGTACTGTTCCTGACTTCCATGCAATGTTGTAGAGGCGTGTCAACCAACACAGTCCTCCAACATCCAGAGCCTTGAGAAATTCTGAGCGGAACTCGTCTACCCCCGGAGCCTTGCCACTGGGGAGTGATTTGACTACCCCAATTACCTCAGCCACGGTGATAGAACTGTCCACGTACGTATCCTCAGACTCTGCTTCCTCTATGGAAGGCATGTCAGTGGGATTGAGAAGGGCCTCGAAGTATTCCTTCCACCGACCAACTATATCCACAGTCGTGGTCAGCAAGCCCCCGTCCGCACTGTAAACAGTGTGAACTGGGGGCTGCTTCCCCTTTCTGAGGTGTCGGACGGTTTGCCAGAACCTCTTCGAGGCCGACCGAAAGTCGTGCTCCATAGCCTCACCGAACTCCTCCCACACCCGAGTTTTTGCCTCGACCACCGCCGAAGCCGCGTGCCGCTTGGCCTGCCGGTACCTGTCAGCTGCTTCGGGAGTCCCGCAAGCCATCCATGCTCGATAGGACTCCTTTTTCAGCTTGACAGCAGCCCTAACCCCCGGTGTCCACCATCGGGTTCGGGGCTTGCCACCACGACTGGCACCGACCACCTTGCGGCCGCAACCACAACTGACTGCCTCAGCAATAGAGGCACGGAATACGGCCCATTCGGACTCAATATCCCGGTCCTCCCTCAAGATGCAGGCGAAGCTCTGCCGGAGATGAGAGTTGAAGACTCGACGAACGGGAGACTCTGCCAGACGTTCCCAGCACACTCTCACAACGCGTTTGGGTCTGCCAGGTCTGTCCGGCATCCTTCCCCGCCATCTAATCCAACTCATCACCAGGTGGTGGTCAGTTGACAGCTCAGCCCCTCTCTTCACCCGAATGTCCAAAACATGTGGCCGCAAGTCAGACGACACAACCACAAAGTCAATCATTGAACTGCGGCCTAGGGTGTCCTGGTGCCAAGTGCGCATGTAGACACCCTAATGCTTTAACATGTTCTTCGTGATAGACAATCCGTGACGAGCACAGAAGTCCAATAACAAGACATCGCTCGGGTTAAGATCAGGGGGCCGTTCCTCCCAATCACACCTATCCAGGTCTCACTGTCGCTGCCAACATGAGCGTTGAAGTCACCCAGTAGAACAAGGTTATCCCCCGAGGGAGCACTCTCTAGTACTTCCTCTAAGGACTCCAAAAAGGGTGGATATTCTGAACTGCTGTTTGGTGCATAAGCACAAACAACAGTCAGGACCCGTCCCCCCACCTAAAGGCGTAGGGAAACTACCCTCTTGCTTACCGGGTTAAACGTGCAGCCTTGGAGCCGAGGGGCAACAAGAATTGCCACCCCTGCCCGTCGCCTCTCATTGCCGGCATCACCAGAGTGGAATGAAGTCCAGCCCGTCTCGAGGTGACTGGTTCCAGAGCCCTTGCTGTGCGTTTAGGTGAGTCCGACTATATCTAGCCAGAATTTCTACACCTCACGCACCAGCTCAGTCTCCTTCCATGCCAGAGAGGTGACATATTCCACGTACCGACAACTAGCTTCTGTAGCCGAGGATCGGACCTCCAAGGCCTCCGCCTACGGCCGCCACCCGGCTCATTTAGCACCCGACCCCTTTGGCTCCTCCTACTAGTGGTGAGCTCATGGAAGGGGGGACCCACGTTACCTTTTCGGGCTGTGCCTGACCGGGCCTCATGGGTGCAGGCCCGGCCACCAGACACTCGCCATTGTGCCCCACCTCCAGGCCTTAAATTAAACATTTTCTTATGTATTACTTCCACTAATAATAGACCTCTCTTCAAAAGACTCATAATAATATGATGTTTTTTCATATTACTACATAATTGTCTGCACAAATATGTCACTAAAGGTGAGTTTTATTTGGCCTGCGCAAAATTCTTCCATTGACTGATGGTTCCATCATGTAGGTGGTCTTTAACGTCAACAATGGCGCAGGCCGAGTGTCGGTTCGTTCCGTTGGCCACGCGCTGTGCGATGGACGCTGGCACCGCCTGTTGGCCAGGAAGACCAAACACACCCTGAGCCTGAGCATAGATGGGCGGAGCAACACAGTCAATAACCCTTACCCACAATCCACCTCTGCTGAGACCAACAACCCGGTGTATTTGGGAGGGTATCCGGGTGAGGGTGTCACTCAGATACATGAAGTAGAGTTAGGATTTTAGATTAGGTGAGAAACTTTTTTTGTTTTTCAGACGGAACAAAACAGAACTGTCTGTCCGTCAAGTTGGCCTTCAGAGGCTGCCTGAAGAATGTGAAGCTCATCAAGTCTCCCCTCATCACGCCTCTGGACCTGAGCCACGCCTACTTCTCATTGGGCATCACCCCCAACTCCTGTCCTGCTGCCTAGCGACAGTTCATTAGTTTGTTGAATGTTTTTAAATATTCTTCTTTTTCTTCATCAAAATGCTGACAAAAATAAAAAAGACCTAAAATGTCTTGATTAATTTGTTTTTATCTTTAATCCAATGGTATTCCAAATCCTAAAAACCAGCAGAGCACGATTGTTATAGAGAAATGTGTGCAGTACACCACACGTTCAGCAGATGGCGACAAAAACGACAAGACATCGAAGCGCCTCCCTATGAACCGTTATGGCTGCGTTCGTCATAAAAAATGGATGGGCCCAAACAGTGTAAGGATACAAAGTGTTGATAAGATTATTAAAAGTTTGGTA
Organism: Oostethus manadensis; assembly: GCA_024372805.1. Lineage (NCBI taxonomy): Eukaryota > Metazoa > Chordata > Actinopteri > Syngnathiformes > Syngnathidae > Oostethus > Oostethus manadensis. The sequence goes on along the minus strand of QODF01000026.1, from coordinate 6,962,622 downwards.
AAAATGGACCCGATAAGACATTGGGCTGCTTGTGAATTAGGATGTTGGCCTTTAAATTGTTTCAAGTTGGAACCACATTGACCCACGTGCACATAGTGAAGGGTGTAGAAAATATGTCGTATTCATGGGCTTTTTGTGGGTGCCTGATTGTCTGCATTAGTTAGATATTATTTATAGAAAATGTGCTTTAGTGGTTTGATTGTTTTGACGATAGCCAATTGAGATGGAAGGGCGATACATTTAGCCAATCGGGTTATGAGGTCGTGGTGGGCAATGGGGGCCCCTCTGGCCGTGAGGAACCCAGTTCTCTGCCACTCAGGTAGGTTGACCACTGCCGCCCCCACTGCATAGGCGGAGTCACAGTAGATGGTCACCGGACAGTCTTTAGCCTCCTGTAGGGCTAGACACAAAGCCAACACTTCAGCGGCTTGAGCTGAAGGGTGAGAGGTTAAGCGTTGGGAAGTTACAAGAGGAAAAGTGTCAGAAAGGGGGTCATAACGAACAACAGCAGCGGCTGCTTGTAAGAAGCCGTCATTTTGTCGAAAACAACATTCGTCAGTGAAGTAAATCAGTCCAGTCTGTAAAGGCGTGGTTTTTAAGTCAGGTCGAGGTCATACATCTGTCAGCACGCGGAACTCACACTCATGCGGAGCCCCCCCAGAGGGCATGTGATCAGCCATGTTAACACCAGAGCGTACATATTGGATGTTGAGTGCCTCCAAAACTTTCAGGAGACGTAACTGTCGGACAGAGGACATTGTAAAAGCAGACGAAGACACAAAAGCAATGACAGAATGTTCAGTCAGTACAATTAAATGATGCCCCTGCACCAAGTGGGCCGTTTTGTTGATAATGGTGGCTAAGCCAGCCGCAAAATGGACACACAAGGGTTGTCGTTCAATGGGGTCGAGAGCCACACTGACATACATGACAACCCGCCTGGATCCGTCTCGTTTCTGGTACAGTGCGCCGTTGGCCACTGGGCCAGAAATGGAGGCGTCCAGATGAAAAGGGATGGTCGGGTCGGGCACGGCAAGGGCCACAGCCGTAGCCAAAGCCTGCACAAGGTCAATAAAACATGTAGATGTTTCAGGCGTCCAGTCTAGAGTCGCATTACCATGCTTGGCGCCTTTTGCTTTAATCATGGCGCGGAGAGGAGAAGTGCGTTCGACATAACTGGGGATGTAAGCCCTACTATAACCACACAGGCCTAAGAAGGATAGCATGTCACGCACCGTGTGTGGTTTAGGATGTTTGAGAATGGAGACGCGATAATCATTTGACATGGAATAGCCGTTGGCAGAGACAAAACGACCCAGAAAGGATACGATTCGCCGACAACATTGCAATTTTTTCCTGGATACTTTGAAACCCAGGAGGTGTAATTTGAGTAGCAGTCGCTTGGTGGCGTCCAGACAGGCGTCAGCTGAGTCGCAGGCAAGAAGCAAATCCTCAACATATTGGACCAACGTGCACCCCTCCGGGAGCTCGAGGTCCGACAATGCTTGTCGAAGTGCGTGTTTGAACAGACCAGGACTATTTTTGAAGCCCTGTGGAACTCGGGTATATTGGTATCTGCGTCCCTGAAATGTAAAAGCAAAGTACTTTCTACTGTCTGGGTGCAATGGTAAGCAAAAGAAAGCATTCGCTAGGTCGATCACTGTAAAGTATTTATAGGTCGGTGACAGGGAGGTGAGGACGCGGTGGGGGTCAGGAACAGGCAGAACAGGGGTCAGTGTGACAATAATTGCCCTTAAGTCATGGGCCATTCGATAACTTTACCCGTCTGCCTTTAAAACCGGTCGCAAAGGAGTCGACCAAGGAAAGGAGGATTCCTCCAAGACCCCTGCATCCCATAACCCCGACAGCGTCTCCACCATTCCCGCATCTGCCTCTGAGGGCCAACGATACTGCGGCCTGTGAATGACATGAGAATCAGCAAACTGTATCAGAATGGGTGGGGTTGTTGTGCTGAAACCAACATCAAACGGTCCTGCCGACCACACCCCCTCCGGGATGGAGTCCAGCAGTGCCGCGGCAAGATCGTGATCTGATAGGTCCCTACCATGGTCACGTGTTACCTCCAGATGTTGAAGCACAGCCTCATCATAGAAGCAGCCCCGAATCCGGAAGGCCTCTGCTGAGGGTGAATATTGAACCTGTGGAACATCTGAATCGCGCCAATCTGTTAACGCACTCAGTGTTTTTACCATAGGACCCAGTTGTCGTGTCTCGGTACCGGGAGAGACCGCCAGAGTGATGTGAGGTGTTGACTCATGTCCCATCTGGAACCGGATTCAGCTGTACATGAGCTGCCACACCCTCTTTGCAAATATACAGTGTGTCTGAATCTAAAGACCATTCACCTGAGTCTTCTTTCAGGCCCTCAAAAGCCCCACGATATGTGTCGTCATTTTTTCTATCATAGTACAACGTGCAATGGAACGGGTCAGAGGGCGGGCAATACACAGCACAGGTCAGGATCCAGGGCTTCCACAGCAGGTAGGCCCTCACGACTCCTTGTTGTTTGTAGTTGTTTTCCAGCAAGGCCGCCCAATATATGTCAGCTGACGGTGTGTTGGAGACAGGTTTGATTAACCACTGACCTCCCGTGTGTCCAGTATTACAGTCCACGGATGTTCCATCCGGAAATTGAACTGTGAGGCCAGCCGGGCCGCACAGTATGGTTGCTTGTGTTGCTATTAGCAAGTCCCGTCCAATGAGGCACACCGGTGTGTCGGGTGCATATACAAACTCGTGTCTCAGCTGGAGCCCTGCAAGATGAATGTCCAGAGGTTTTGTGAAGGGCAGCAGACGGGGTTTTCCCGAGAAACCCATAAGTGAGATGCACTGTGGGGTGAGTTTGGACCGAGGAATGGTGCTATTTAGAGTGGATACTGTAGCACCAGTGTCCACCAGTCCATTTAATGGTTTCCCGTCAACAGTCATTGGGGGCAAGGGTTCTGCCGTGTCCCTGCCCCCGGGGCCTCCCAGGCACCCCTAGGCCTGATAGTGGGCGCCGGCCTCGTCATAGTCAGCGTAGTACTGGCCGGCCGCTGGGGGTCCTGTGAAAGCTGGTGCTTATGTGTTAGGTTGCCAACCTGATCGAGTGAATGGATTTCCTCTCGTGGCCCCGCGTCCCCTCTGTGGCCCGGGCGCCGGTGCTTGGAAACCCGGTGCTGCTGCTGCAGGATGTGCTACTGCACATCCGGACGTGGCCCCAGAGGCTGCTGCTGTTGCTAGTACAGGCAGTCGCGAGCCCAATGATCAAGCGCTCCACACAGAAAACAGGCGCGGGGTGGGCCCACCATTCTGTTTGTTCCCCTTCCTCCTACCCGAGGTGCTCCACTGCCCCTGGCCTGCCACATTACTTTTGTTACCTGTTTAGTTTTTGTGGCCCTGTCTCGCGCCTCAGCCAATTGTAATTTCACTAACTGGTCCGTTATATTTTCTCTGGCTTCTTTTTCCTTTTTCTCTTTCTCCTCGTGTGTCTCCTGATAGCGACGCATGCGATGGGTCAAACCTTCGCGGAAAGTGCATTCATCTACCGTGAAAAAATAAGGATCATCTTTAAAGATGTTCTGCAACGGCTCAACGGCTTATCACGGCCATTCGGAAGGCAGACCGGATGGTCTCACTAATGGTTGGACTTTCACCCGTAAGGGAGGTCCAATTGTTAACACTCTGCGTGTAATAGGTCAAGGGGTCAGTCCCCATGACCCATGTTAACACACTAGGTGCCTCTACGGCCTTTCGCGGATATTCTTTTGGAATAGCATCAAAGAATGGCTGGGCATACATCCCAAAAGGGCGGTGTTCTTCCGCTCTTTCGAGACCCGCGGCTGCCTTTAACATAGTCAATTGTGCATACGTGGTGCAAGAAGCAGTGATAGCGTGTACATCCCCAGTTGCCTGTAACAAAGCATCAATCCACCTGGCACCACCCTCTGCCAACACAGGTAATTTGTTAGCCACATTTTGTGCATCCGTTAAGGACAATGGGGTGTATCCTGTAACATTGCCGTGTGGGTCTACTACCAAGGGATACACCGTTGTATTTTTCCTCCCCTGGGAACGAGTCACTCTTGGCAAGGTGTGTTTCCCATCCTCACCGGAGGACCCTTCATCCCCGGACGTGTCAAGTAAAGGCACCGAATGTGGTCGGGGAGGTGAAGTCGAAGCATTTTTTACAGTTTAGATTCTGTCAAACAGCATGTGTAATTAAAGCAGAATTAGCGGTTTCATTTTTTACTTGTTGAGCGTTTGGAGGCCGACGTTCTGGTCCGGCCGTCGTTAGTCCAGCCGCGGCACGTCCCGCATATGAGTCTGTCTCGTCAAGTTCAAAGTCCGCCTCTCCCTGAAATTTGAGGATTTGATACAATCCAGAAGGTTCGGAACCATACGGTGGTGGTGCCGACGCCTTGGATGGCTCGGGTGGAGAGGACTTACCAAAATTGACCTGCCCGGCTAGTCCCAGACATGCCAGAGCCATCTTGTGTGTTGTCATGCGCCGCAAGTCGGCTTCTTTCCACTGGTTCTTTAAATTTCTCCTTTTAACTAAGGAGGCCGTTGCCATCTGGCGGCCAATTTCATTAACATAATCATGCGCAACTTTTTCGGCCTCCGTCAATTTAGCTTTCAATTCCTCCATGTCCTTACTCTCTCGCCCTTCTATCTGATTCCACACTTTTTTCATTCTCTCTATTTCCTGCCCATGATCCTTACTGTCCATTCCACTTAACACTTGCCTTGCCAGCAGTATATACATGTCCTGCGGCTCCTTCACCTTACTACACCCACCAAGACCATCACAAACCTTATCAAACTTGCTGTTCATAACTACGCCGCCCTCGTATATAATCTTACAAATTGAGTCCCACTGGATTTATTACTGCCTCACGACAGTGGGTTTTACTACCCGAAGTGAACAAATTTGCAGAACGTAAACCTCCTCTTTTCCACCCCACAGATGATTTACACAGTCCCGGACTTGTTCTCAAATTCTCAGTTCACTCCACACCACAGGACTCGAACCTGCGGATTTTTACAGCTGTCCCAGACTGACTGAAGGCATTTAAACCTATATGGTGTGGACTTGAACCACCCGGGGCCTTCGTGAGAGCTACTCACAGGACTCCAACCTAGCTCTCAGGTCCCAGACCTGACGAGTTCCTAACTCGATTTTTCAGTGTGACTCGCAAATTTGTGATACAAATACGACCACCTGTTCTTTACATAAAAGTCAGTCTCCCCCATTTGGTAACGCCAATGGCAGAAATTTGGAAATAATCAACAGGTTTTCTGCTCACCTTTGGTTGTAGTGGGCCACGCGTGGATTTGGAAACCAACTCCTGTTTGCAGAACGGCGTCTTTACAAACAACGTCCAATATTGTCCATCAAATAACATCCAGCAATCAACTCACCAACTCCGACTGACTCCGACCGTACCAACTCCACCAACTCCCCCTCTGCCACGTTGGGCGCCAAGAACTGTAGCAAGTTCGAACAGAGGTATTGGGAGTTCAAGAAATCCAAACTGAAGGAGAGATAAACACAGCGATTTATTCACACACCAAGCCGAATAAAGACAGACGTCCGGGCCAACTACCTTTCTCTGACAGCACAAAACTATTCGAGCCTTACGACAGCGAAGCAGTAATGGGCAAAGTGTCCTTTCCTGTTCAGTCCTACCTCCTCGTCGGTTCTTAACACCCCTCCCGTCCCATAATGTACTTGTTTATAGGTGTCAAACGTTCAGGCAATGGCTTGGAACATCTTGCGGTCTGTCTTGCTCGCAGCTGCGTTCTTGTTGGGGCCTTTGTCCTTTGGTTCAACCTTTGGGGTTAACAAATCTGGAAATGAACAACCTCCAATTATCTTTGTCTTTCCGTTGTCCCACCTTGTCTTCAGCCAGGCGTCGAGGTGTTAGATGACTCGTTGCTGTGTTTCTCCTTTTGAGTGTGTGTGTGTGTCAGCGTGCGCGTGCAAAGCCAATGGCCCAGCCAATCTCTTATCTAATATGCAACTAAAGCAAACGATCGGGCACCCACAAAGAGCCCATGATTACAACATATTTTCTACACCCTTCAATAGTCACATATTCATTTGGCTAATTTTTTCATAAAAAAAAAAAAAAACACTTGAAATGTTGTGTTTGTGGTACTAGTCTTACAAGAAATGTTCTCTACTTAATTTTACCCACCCGACTGAAAATGGGGACGACCATAACGACAACTGTATTTTTATTCAGCCACTTCAGTCTTGTTTCAGTTAAATGACACAGCAGGTGTTGTTTAATGAACAATAAATAATAAATGTTGACACACAGTAGAGGCGAGTAATACAGTAATGAGGTTTCCATAGAGACAGAGTACAACTACGTATGTTAAAACAAAGAAAATCTGCAATTTCTGTACAGTAAACAAACTAGCTTCCCTTCTGGTAAATATGGCTCAACATTAGCATGCTAACGCTTAGCCAACATACGCTGTTGATCATGATGGGCTGGTGAGAATATGAGTACATTATATGAGCATATTTTGGTGTAATTGTCAAGTAATCACAGTATATAAACAAGCTTTTGATTCACTAGCAACTAACTTAAGCTAGCTAAAGCAGTTAGCGTTAAAGCCCTTTATTATAGTGTGGCACTGATCTTTTCATTGTCGCGGTTGTGTGTTGTAGCCTGTCTCTATGATAAAATAACCCAAAAAAAACAACGCATTAGAAGCTATGCAGTGCTGGCAATCATGCTACTTTGTCAGAATAAAATATTTCAGCTATGAGCAAATACTACAGGTTGTCTGCTTGCTAAGAGAAAGTGAGGTCAGAATGGAGAGCTAATGTTCATTGCATTCTATTTGGTTGCATGTGTGTTTGTCTTGGAAATTCTCAGCCTCTTTTTTTTGTTGTTTGTTTGCTGGCTCTGACTTCCACAGTGCAGCCGTTAAGTGTCCTGAAATAGACAGAAAGAGTCATCAGAAATGCATGCTAATTAGCATCGTTTCGACAAGCTGTGTTAGCAAAGGCTAGCTTAATCAGGTCACGTGTTCTCTTGAGTGTTTTTAGATTTTCTTGGGTTTTAAGGTGAATTTTCTTGAATTTCTTCATACATGATTCCTCTGCGTACTTTTTCCCCAGGAGGTGACCGTGAAAAGGTGCTAGCAGATGTTAGCATAGCACTTGTAATTTGAACTCTTCACAGTGCCATGCATTAGCCAATCAGCATCCTTTAACCTTTTTACCTGCCGTGTCCCTAATCAATCATAGGATCATCAGGGTCAACCTCGGTTTCTTTATGGATGACGACCCGTGTGACGGACAGCTCGGGATGCTGCCGCCGGGCCTCGCTGAGTGCCTCCGCCAGGGCCTTAAAGACACACGTTTACACGTCTGACCAGGTCTAGGCAGCGTTTGGCGAGTCCTGTTTTCACCTTCTTTGCTCCTGCTTCTTTGGTTTTGGAAGTAACACTCTTATTGATTACCTGATCGTGGTCCATTTCGGTGTCTCCAGAAATGACAATCCTCTTCTCAATCCTAGTTTCTGAAATTCCTCTATTCACCATCTAACAACAGAGAGACCGAACACTTAACACAGAGTCTACTGAAAAGTCTCGTGGTGATTAACCGCTTCCTGCCTTGGTAATGTGTGTAGTGCTGGACGTGGTGGACGTCTCTGTGGTGAAGGTCTGGGAACTCAGCAGCAGTCCAACGGGACGATCAGACTCCACTTGCCTCTGAAACACGTGGACATTCAGACATTTGACATAAGACTTTGCTCTGTTTGTCACCCTACTTTCCCAAAGAAGAAAACCAATCTATGACAGATGACAACAAGTGTGTTATGAAAGTTCCTCACCCCCGGAGCTTCGTACGTCAAAGTCTTCCTCAACACAGGAACCACCTGACCGAGACAAACGTGACAACATGTCAATCAAACTTGTATTTTCTCTTGTCACTTTGAGACTGGTTTCATTTGGAAGGGTTTAACTTTAACTGGTTTCAGTTGTACCAATTTCATTAGGACTGGTTTGAGTGGGCCTGGTTTCTCTGGGACAGATTCTACACGACCCGCAACCCTAATGAGGATAAGCGGTATAGAAAATGGATGGATGGAAGATTCTACACAAACATGATTTGCAGGACAGGATTCTCTATGACTGATTTCACTTGGATAGGTCTTGCTAGGACAGGTTTCATTTGAACTGGTTTCATTGGAACAAGATTCACAGGGTCAGGATTCAGTGTGACAGGTTTTACTAGGAGCGGGTTCATTGGGACTCATTTCACTGGCGGAGACTGGTTTCTTTGGGACAGAATTGACAGGAACATGTTTCACTGGGACTGATTTAACCAGGATAAGATTTTTTGAAATATTGAGAGGTTGTATTCTGAATGGTTTCACTGCAAAAGGGATCACATGGACAAAATTAACAGGGACTGGTTTCACTGGAACAGGAATCATTAGGGTTGGTTTGGTTCTCAGGAGAGATGTTTTACTGGAACAGGATTTGCAGGGACAGGATTCGCTGGGACTGGTTTCACTAGGACAGATTTTGCTGGGATAGGTTTTGCTACGACAGGTTACATTTGGGTTGGTTTTACTGGAACTGGATTCAGTGTGACTGAGTTCACTGGGGGATTGGTTGATAGTAGACTTGTTTTACTGGGACAGCTTTCATTGGAATCGAAATTGACAGAGACATGTTTCACTTGAACTAGAGACGGGGTTTATTTGAAATGGTTTCATTGGGAATGGTTTAATTTTGAGAGGTTATATTTGGAACAGGATTCACAGGGAAAGAATTCACTGGGTCTGGTTTGAGTGCCACTGGTATACTGGGATTGGTTTCACTGGAACAGGAATCATTTGGTAGTTGGTATAGTTTGGACTGGATTTGGATTGGTTTCACTAGGACAGGTTTCATTTGGACAGGTTCTTCTGGGAATGATTTCAAAGGGACAGTTCTTACTTTGGACTAGTTTCACTTGAACTGAGTTCAGGATTCAGTGGAACAGGTTTGAATTTGGATTGTTTCATTGGAGAGCGATCACTGGGACTGGTTTGACATGCAGTGTTACCTCCTTCTGGGTCTGACCATCCTTGTCTTGGTCAGCGTCGTGGTAAAGCTGCCTTTCCTTGGTGGAACAGGGGCTACATGGAGAGATGGGGGGTGGGGAGTTTTCTCCAGTCCTCCATTCACCTTCATCCTCTTCAGAAACCTCCTCAGATTCTTCGTCATCATGGTAACGCAGCAATAGACTTGTAGCCGGCCGAGTGCCCATCACAGAACCGGGCCTCATGGTGGGACTAGTGCTATCTGGATCAGCGATGCCAGCCGTGGGGCTTTCAGACTGTCTGACTGCGGTATCCATTACCTCTTCTATTACTGCCTGAGCTAACACGCTGATAGCATCTTGGCTAGTCTGGCTAAGGTCGTCATCACTCGCCTGGCTGCTCGGCTCGTCGTCACTTGCATCGTCAAACTTATATTGACAATCAATATCATCACTGGCATCATCATCATGCATCACCGATGCCCCCGGTGGAGGGGGTGGGGGCTCACAAGGAGGCGGACCCATGAAACCTCCCGTCACTACCTGGTGCTGCTCCGTCGTTGGCTCCTCCTCTGATGCCACCATGATGGTCTCCACCCTCTCTGAGGTCTGAAACGGGAAATAAAGACGTATGAGGGGTGTGGCCAATTGGTGTGAGAGGGCGGGACAGACAGATTCAAGGGTTAACCTTCAGCAGGTTGTGTTCCATGAAGGTTTTTTGTTCTCTGGCCGACTTCAGCAAAGCGGTCAGCTCAGGAGACATTTCGGTTAGCGGCGGCTTCGGCTGCACATGGACACATGTAAACAGTTCAGACATTATTAATCACACTTTCTCTATTTTCTTGGTGCTTCAGTGAAAAGGGCCGGCTCAAACGTAACGATGCTCATGTTGCCGCCAAAGCAAAACGCTGAGGTCTCTTCCTGTTATTGTTTTCAAACATACTAAGGATTCTGCGTAATGTGCCAGATTGAATGTCAACAGGAAGTGATGAGGATGGGAAGGCTGCAAAGGGTGAGAAACAGAAACAAGCCCCTCCCCTCAGCAAAAAACCCGCAAGAAGCAAAAAGTTAAGGACAGCCTTATTCTGAAGAAGCAGCAGGAAGAAGCTTCGAAGAAAGTAGCCCCCCCCCCCCC
>QODF01000026.1:6911083-6952401 GCA_024372805.1 Oostethus manadensis | reverse complement strand
CCCCCCCCCCCCCCCCACGTGGACACATGCTGTTACAACACCAAATGACGTCCCGAGGGTACTTCATTGGTGCTAGTCAGCATGTTCTTGTTAGTATAAACAGATGCTAGGTTGCTAGGTGACAGATGGAGAGCAGCTAGATGCGTTAGTGTCGCTACGTCAACCACGAAGCAGCGTACCGCTCTGGCCATGAAGGGTGACTTCTTGCTGGTCAGGTGATTCAGTGCAGGGGTGGGGCTTCCACCCACAAAAGCAGGGGCTTCACCTCCCATGGCTCTGCTTTGACCCACGGGGAGTCGAGGCTCCGCCTTACTACTACTCATGAGAAGCGATTGTCCCGCAGTGATGACATCATCACCCATTGTTCTCGTCACGGTAAAATCGTTAGTTATGGCGACAACACTGCCGGAGGTGGTGTCATAACTCCGCCCCACAGTGATGCTCTTCCCTTTGAGTGGCTGTGTGGGTTCTTGCTTTACTGCGGCCCCACCCTCCTGGGGCGCACATACACACAGATTCAGTAACCAGTCACAGAAAATGTTTTTTTTCAATATATAACCATGAGCTAATCCTTACCTCTTCTGCTTCCAGGGGCTCAATCATGGGTGAGTCGTCCGCTCGTCGAACAGGCGACAACGCCAGACGTTTTTCCCACTCGGTCAGACCTCCCGCCGGCCCCCCTCCCTCTAGGAAGGAGCGCCTGAGATCGCTAATGGTACTTGCGGGTTTCTCAACCTTTTCTGGACTGGCCACAATTTCCTGGGGGCGGAGTCACGGCCAGGTGAGTCAACACAAATCTAATGGAAAATAACTGAATTTACCTGTTCACTTTTTAAGTCTTCTTCCTGGTCAGACTGAAAGACAATCATAGATGTCGGTGTGGCTTCCCATAAGTCATCAAAAATCAGTGTTATTACTTTCACCTCAGTGGCTGTCAGGTCTCCATCCACGGTTTCGGTCAGCTCTGTCTGAAGACACAAAGCAATCAATGTGACACTACATTCTGTAAATCTATGTACAATGCGTTCCTGTTGGTTTAAATTAACTCCTGAACTCCTAGGCCGCTGCACACAAAAGGGTGAAAATTAGTCACCATGTGCCCCCCTATTGTGCTATTATTTTGCAAATACACTGTTCGGCTGACTTGAAATTTCTCACACAGCTCCACTAAACAACCACTGTAACTTTAGGGTGTAAAGCAAATTTAGTACACACCTCTAGGGTTCTGACCAGCACATGTCTGAAAAATTTGAGCAAGACATCTTCACGGGGGCACCTAATTAATTGCCCATAAGTTATTTGTCTAATTATATCTGCATTTCATGCATGCTAGCATGTATTGCAGAGCATTTTTACCACCACTCATAGGGAGTGGCACAAATGTCATAGTTGGCTAGCACAAAATACTATAGTCCTGTCATCTTACACCATACTCTGTGAACCAGGAAGTGGTCTGCTAACATACAAATCAATCAAACATTACATAAGTTCTCACATTTTTGAGATTGTCTTCAAGTTGCTCGGGAGTCAGCGGACTTTGAGGGACCTGTATCACTTTTGTGGACTCTTCGTCATCCTGCCGCTTTGCCTCCTTCTTCTCCACCTCTGGTTCCGGCTCTTGCTCCACCTCAACGCTGTCCTGCACCTCCTCAACTGCAACAAGAAGATAAGGTCAAAAAGGATCCAAGCCACGATGTAAACATGTCTCCTGGTTGTGCTCACCTGGTCTAAAAGCTCTCATCCTATTGGACCCTTCATCCACATGCTCCTCCATCCTCTTCTCAGGGGTCACAGTGGTGATGAGGTCACTGGCAGTGATGGTTTTAGACACTGCGTACAGTCCTGTGCCCATGTCTTAACACACAGATACACATAATTAGATGTAGCAGCAGTGTTCAGTATCAGCGTTCCGGACACGTGCAATGCAGGCAAGGCAGCAGCCAATCAGCTTCAGCCCCATCAGGTTTTGCAGAGAACTGGACACAGTCATGAAACAATGAATGGGTTGTGTCCTTGCTCAAGGGGCATGAGCATTTCCCTTAACCCCGCCTCCTAACTGCATCATCAAAAAACTATCAGTTTGTGCTTTTTGGTGGGTCTTCTGGGACTTCATAGCCTTTTTCATCCCACAAAATAGCCGCATCAGAAGATCCACTTTTGCCTTTTACACAGCAACAAAAAATCCTGGCAGTGTAAAAGGGGCTTACGTCAAGGAGGCGTGGCCACCTGAGAAATCCGACACAGCGGGTTTCCTGCAGCCAATCACAAGCGCCGTGGCCAATCACAGGCCAGTACTTGAGTACTGTTACTTGATTGACAGATTAACTTCTACCTGTTTGTGAGTTTCCATTGGCTGTGATGGCTGGTGAGCCATTGAGAGAGGAGGTGGGCGTGGCACTTGGAGCTGAGGACCAATCAAAAGTCTGGTCACTGACATGTACAGTATATAAAAATGGATTCCCAAAGCCTCGACTCCTCAATGTAAAATCCACAGCTTTTTTTTAAAGGAATTCCAACCTGATCTTCCACAACAACCTGGATGGCAGAATAAAATGTTGATTCCAGCTGGGTCATGTTCCATACCTCCATCCAGGCTGCGACTCAGCATGTTCCTCTTGCTGATGCATCGTGGGAAATTGGGCGCTGGTCTGGAGATCTGAGCGCTGGCTCTGCGACTTTGGATCTGGGTACGACCGCTGTAGCGGAACTTGGAACCGAGGGTGAGAAAACGCTTTGGAGGTTCGTCTGGAGAGACAAGTCTAAGAAAGAAGAGGGGTGTGAAAAAAAGGTGATTGGTGGACACTTCACATTTAAATGCCCCAGACGATGTAAACACCTGAAGAAGGAATGATGCTCCACACACACTTTCCACAATCTCTTGGCTGCTCTGTGATTTAGCAGCTTGAAACCAATCGTTGATTCAAACTGGTCAAACTGTAGACGAGCCACCAGTTAAATAACTGATTATTATTGTTACAATTCAGAGCTCTTCTTCTGTGGTCTTCACCTCTCCAGGCCGTATCTTGATGTAGAAGTTGTTTCTTTTGTAGGAGATCTTCAGGATCTTTGGCCATGAAAACCTGTTGATCCTCAGCCGGTCCCTGTAGACAAGCAGGCCACTACTGCACACGCCCAGCATGATGGCCACGCCCTCCGAGTCCTACACATACATCAAGACAATGCAGTTGTTCACCGCCTCTAGTCTATCCCACGGGCGTGAGTCTCTGGGCATAAAGTAAAAGAACAAAGACAACACATAGACGGACAGACAGCACACCGTCTTACCTCGGAGGGACCTGAAGACAAGCAATCAAAGCGGCTTCCTACCATCTAGTCCATTCAAAGCAACAAAAAAAGACAAAGAAAATAAAAACTTGTCTAAATGTAATCACCAAGAGACACAGCAAAAATCTAAAAAAAAAAAGGTGTAGTTGGCATTTAATGACAGAGACCACCATCCATCACATGGTGCACATATGGATACAAGTACTTTAGATGTTTGCTGGAATAGTCACAACAGTGCATGATACGCTCCTGTGCTTCAGAAACAGAAACGTGCATTGTTCTCTGCATCTTTGTTTAGCTGCGTTCAGGAAGAATGCTTTTTAAATACCCTAAAGCTGCATTCACTCATGTACTGTCAACCAATCCACATTATTTTTGTTTTAAAAGCACTTGCTGTGAAATGTCAAAATGGTTTGTAAGAAAAGAAAGAGAAAAAAATATTCCAATCAGTTTGCTGGCTTCACGGTGACAAACCGAATCGGACATGAGTGGAAAAATCAGTGGAATGAGAACACACGCACACTCACAAACGATCGATCACGGACAGGAAGTGGGTCATGTATTGGTGAATGTTGTTGCTTTGGGATTTTCCCTTATTGGCAAATTATTTCATCCCATGATTTCAAGAATCAAGACAGAATCACCAATGTTGGTGTGTGTGTGTGTGTGTGTGTGTTTACCCTCGCGTGATGAAGGTCAACTCCATACATTGAAAGTTTCTTCACGTTTTCAAGGAAGTGCATCTCAGCTTCAGCTGGTGTCATTCCTCTAAACACAATCGCACATTTAAAGAAAGAACTGCGGAAAGTCCAACTGAGTGTGCAACCAAACATTCTGTGGAAATTAAAAATATACATTTTCATTTCAAGCAAATTACGAAAAGAACCTGTAACTTTTGTGCAGCTCCATGATCTTCTCCTCCATTTGCTTGCTTTGGTTGGGAGCGAAGCAAAGTTCGTTCACGTAATCCGACCCGTATTCATCTGCAAGAAGAACAGGGTGCATCAGGTTTGAGGGTGTTTTGACGGCAGGAACAGAGAAGGGAAGTACCTGGGTCATAGTCTCCCAGCTCTGATTGGACGGTGTAGGAGCCGAGCACAGTGTGAGTTGCGAATGAACATGGAAGTCGACCGGACACGATATCCTGTCTGAGCTGCAGACACAGGAAGTACCTATGGAAGACATAAATAACCTTCACCTAATGGGCAAACTGTGAGAGTTTTGATTGGCAGCTGGGTCCCCTCTACCTGGTGATGTCCTCAGATAGCTGGGCTGGGTTCGGGGGATAAAACTTGACGTTGAAGGAGAAGTGCCAGGGGACTCCTGCAACAACAGAAGAAACTTTGGGTCTCATCCAAACACAGGTTTGGTATGCTTCCCCTGCCTCAGGACACTTGGAAAAGGTGGGCCTATAGCTCATGCACAAATATAGACAAATCACATAATTAATGCATTTGCTACTTTTATTAACAATAAAATGTCCTTCGCATTGAATCAATGCAATCGCTCCTCCTGCTAACTATTAATGATATTAGCCACCTTGCGTTACAGAAATAATTAGGAATGCTCAACTCAAAATCCACCTCTTTGCTAAAGCATACAGTTAGAACTGACCCTTGATATGCTGATATGTGTCAGAGACAATAATTCTCTTGTTTCTCTTTGTTCCTTGATCTAAGACTTAAGACTTCTGGCTTGATCTTCCATGTGTGCCTCTATTCTTTTATATCTCAGCCCAACTGGTCGAGGCAGACGGCTGCCCCACAGAGCCTGGGTTCTGTCCAAGATTTCTTCCCCTGAGGCAGTTTTTCCTTGCCTCCATAGTTAAATGCTTGCTCATGTGGTGTTTCAGTTTCAGTTGGCTCTCTGTGACCTGTATGCGTAAAGTGCCATGAGATGACTGCTGTTGTTTTTTGGCGCCATACAAATACATTTGAATTGAATATAAATACTGGGAATAATGCGGAAAATCCCACAGTCCCGCTTGGGCCTCGCTCAGTCACGAGCACATGTACAAGCAACGCTAACGCGTCTCATGATGGACTCAAGCGTTGCTGCTGCCAGTTATTAATTATAAGCTCCACTCGGTTGCCCTGCCAGTGATTAATCAAACCTCCACCTTGAACACTAAAACTAAATAGAAAGCCTCGCAATATCAAAGTCCTCTGAGCCTTGCTCACATACAAGCACATGCATGCATCGTGTTTAATGATTCCATCGCTCCACCTGACAGTTATTAATAATATCCTCTACCTTCCATGCCGGAACCGAATCGAAATCCTCGCAATGTCAAAGTCCCCTGTGCATTGCTAAAACATGAGCACATGCATGCATCGTATTTATAAATCCATCGCTCTCCCCGCCAGTTATTAATCATAACCTCCACCTTGCATAACAGAACTGAATCGAAGGCTTCAGAAGTCCAGAGTACCTTGCTCACACACTCGCAAATCATACACATTCAATCACTTCCCCCTCCATTTATTAATGATAACCACCACCTTTGGAAACAAACCACCAAAGAGTAAGTCAGAAGAAATGCCGTAATATATTGTTGGATAGCTACTGACCTCTGACCTGTTTCTTCATCTCCTTCCCAGGATCCAACCAGTTCTACAAGACAAGAGGCTAATGACCACCTGACAGGGATAGAACTGACAGAAACAAAGCCAGGATGGCGCTGACCTTGTTGTTGTCGGCGTCTCTGAAGGACAAAGCAAAGTAGTCCCGCTCCAGCAGGTTGACATGTTCGCAGACCTTCTCAAATAGCTGAAGGCCGCGAGCTCGTTTCTGCAAAAAAAATTTTTATTTTTTGTGAGACTTTGGCTTGTTCATGTGCTCTCGCGTTTACTAGTAATGTGTCCTACACTCCTGGTCTCACCTCCACAGTGCACGTAAACAGGGTGCCGTCCAGCAAGGTGACTTTGGCCTGCATAGTCCTGAAGTTCAGGGAGTTTCTGCCCGGGGAGTGAGCGACTCGACTGCCCGGTGACAAGTGACCAGTTGACTCGTCCACCAATAAGCTACCTTGGTATTGGGGTGCCCCGCCTTCCCCTACCTGAGCAGGAAGTGAAGTCACAACTCTGCTGCGGCTGCGCTGATGATGTTTTAATGCTCCCTTGTTACCTGAATGGGTGTGGAGTGGGCACTGGCTTCAGGGAGAGACTCCGCCTCCTGTTGCTCGCTTTGCTCTGTTGTCATGGCGATGAGTTGACCTGAAAGCAAAATTCAGACTGAATTGGTGAGACAGTTCTGCATTAGTTGGACTTTTGAAAATATGATTTTTTTAAATAACATTTTTGTTTTGCTTGATCGGCTGTCAATCTTTTGACCCCCCCAGCTGTCATGTGAGGGTTGCCGTGGTAACAGTCGAGCCAGCGAGAGAGATTATGGGTAAGAGAATGTGATCTGGTTTTGAGTGGATGATGTGGGTCAGTGTGTGTATGAAGGAATTACAACTGTGTAATGTTGATGATATTTACAATACTATTGGAAATAATGTATAATCACGTACAATATACAGTAATACGTATAATAATGCATAACTAACATACAGTGCAGGGAGTAGGAATGCATAAAAATTCACTTTTGTATTAAGATGAAAGGTTTAGAGTGATTAATACATATAACTAACAATAACATTTGAAAAAGCCGCTCCTTTAAGTGAACGAAGTTATAAAAGGTTATTGGTAACATTTGAAAAAGTCCGCATGTTTTATTTTTAAAATAAAAGTATTTATATTACTGATACCATTTGCACTGCGCTTGTATTGATTTGTTTAGGGCAAAAGCTTCGGCATCACAGTGATCCCATGCATGTGCTCTAATGTGCTAATGCTTCATCCTGCAGCAGGAAACACCCCACTGCAACGCACGCACACACGCACATCACAGCTGCAGCATGATCATGCAAAACTGTCGCTCGCGAAGTAGTGCTCGTCGATAATCCTGATTATTAGTTCATGCATTTTTGCATTTGTCAATTATGTATTTGATTAAATCAATGCATGTGTCTTTTACCTGTCCTGCTGCAGGACGCACGCCCTCTTCCTCGCTGTGATGGTACCAGCTTTTTTTTTTTTTTTTTTTTTATATACGACGTCATTTCTCTGACGCAGTGACGCCATGACGCACGGGACGGCAGGGGGCGTTTTATTCGAAATTAAAATGAATTGACAGTTTTTAAGTGAACGATTTAGGGCCGGAGGTGAAAAGTGAAATATTTGATCATGACAGAGTGGAGTTGATCAGCATCTCTTATTTCCCATTACTTTAAAGCAATCGCATGCTGTTGTGTGTGTGTGTGTGTGTGTGTGTGTGTTTACTCACCAGGGTATTGCATGTAAACAGGAAGTGAAGCATCCATGCACGAGAAGAAAAATAAGTCACACAATAACCAGTTAACATAATGACTATTTTTTTAGGAAACGCAATGCAAATTTCTCCGCGTCACTAGTCACAGCTAGTCGTGACCTTTGTCTGCATGTCCTTACTTGGGCGCAAGATGTCAGATGCTCGTCTCCTCCATCCGTCTTTGTGTGTCTCGCCGTGTCTGTTGTTGGGATGGATTATTGCTTTTCACTCTGACAGGTCAGACCACGCCTCCCTTCCCTTCACACACAGATTACCCCCCCCCCTAGCTGTCAGTCACTGGACTGGGGGGCAGGGCCACCATCGTATTGCCTTAAAGTAGACTGTGATGACTATTAATGTGCTTAGAAGGGTGTCAGTTTAGTATCTTTGCTGGCAGTGGTTCAGACAACACACAGGTCAACACACCACCATTAAGGATTCCCTCTCCATGCCGGTTACAGATGATAAATCCTCAACCGGGGTCACAGGATTCAAATGTGAATTGACACCTTTGCATAGTTAACAGTTGGTCGCATGGTTCACAATGAGGGAACTTAAATGTTTATTGATCATACATTCTCACACTTTGTGTCAGAAAATGGACAATGTCAACGTTTAGCGCTGTGGTTGTCAATTATTTTCTGTCATGGCCCTCCCCAAAGGACAGAAATGTTTTCACACGCCCCGTATTTTAAATACTATTGAGAATTCATATTGATAACTTGAAAAACAAAATGGAGAGCTTTGACGCTTACAAGTGTTTTTAAGAGTCAAATTGCCTGTTGGGTACAATAAATTGAACCAGTAATAGTGAAAGTACTCCCTGCCTCTCATGCCCCCAGGGGAGCCCGCCCCACTATTTGAGAAGCACTGGTTTAGGGACATGTCTCCAAAAAACCTCTCTCGCCACATTTTATACCTTCATTCTCCTTCAATTCCCAGCTCCCAAAAGCTAAATCCCTTTGGCAGGGATCATGTGAGCAGCTAATCTGAAACTTTTGTTGCAGATTCCTAAAAACACCAGAGCACTTGTCAGTCTAGAGGATCTTTTAATGTTTTTGCAGTATGTTCTAGAAAAGGATGAGGCCTCCTGTGGTATACAGAATCTTTAAGCAGCATAAACATACTGTATATAATATCCATTTGATGAGGTAAACATATGAAGCTATGGCAGACATACTATAGAAAATAAGATGTATAGTGAAAGAAGAGGTCCTCCCCCTCTTTAGATTTTGAAAAAGTGGCCCCCAGAGTGGCCTTATAGAGTGAACATACATTATATAAGAGTCGCGACGACGTCACAGCACCGTCAAATATTCAAACTTTGCTAACCGGGTCAGAACTGACATCACGTGAACATGTAGGCCAGTCTTCCAGAAGGCCAGCGCGCATGCGTGATGAGCCGGCACTCTGTCTGGGATTTTTACGTGCCCCCGCAGTGAGGGAGCAGGCGCAAAGCGCGGCCTCAACCCTGTGCTCGTCCTCGACAACAACAATAACAACAACAACAAGCCATCAAAGTGTTTCCGGGCCTCCATTAGCAGAACGGAGCCGCACATCCCGCTGACACCAGCTCTTGGTGAGGTAAGAGCCCGCGCCCGCACCCTCCTCGCTCCACTCGGCGGGGATGGCTGCGCGTTCTCGAGCCGCTCATGGCCGCTCGCTCGCTCGCGTGTCCTCTCGTTCGTGCAGCCCGCGTGCCTGTGTCTCGCTCCCGGGATGAGCTCGCGAGCCGGCCGCGCGCAAACGAGTTTGAAACGAACGAGAATGGCAAATGCTTGGCGGAAATCGCCATTTTGTGCCCTACTGATGTACCAGGCCGCACGTCCGCCATTTAACTAGGCAAACACCAGGCTAACGTCCCTAACAGTCCTGGGTTGGGACCCTGTAATAAGTCCATTGTGATCCGACGCGATTGTTTCATGGCCCGCTGTGTATTTGGCGTCATGGCTCGTCATGTTAGCCTTTCCTGAGCTCCGTTGTACTGACGAACAAGCTGCTGTTATGTCGATTTTACAAAAAAACGTCTTCATTTGCATTCCCTGCTTGGTCACGCCGACATCCCTCTATTATACTAAAACCCCCAATGTCCTCTTCCATGTTTCTAGATCGATTTGTTGGTCCTACTTTGACTTTAAGCAGAGCAATGGCCGCTCCATGCTAATTGCTAGCTAGTTGCCAAACGTCCACACGTGACGTCATGTGAAGACGCACACGCTCTGAGGCGCGTGCCCGGTTTCCATGTTAACCACGAGGTTGCTTATTTTGTTTAAGCACCAGGTTTTAAAGTCATGGAGCCAGTTAAAAATGCTGCCCAATCAACATTCTGCCCTTTTGAAATGAAAACGTATCAAAGCTTAATGGTTAAAGATATTTATTTATAGAAAAAATACATATGCTAATGAATGTTGTTGGTGGAGACATGCTTAGCTACCTCTAGTTGACACTGCTCTTCACCATGCTCTTGCAATTGATGGAGGTTAATCAACAGCGCCTCTGCTGGTTGCAGCCAAGTAATGCAGTCCGTTTTTATTCTCAATAATCAAATACTATCAGATACAGCACTATACCCTTGCTAATTTGGTTTTATCTTTTATTTGAAATGTAACGGCAAAGGAAGTGAAGGAACGATTATCAAGTCAGTTGTCTGCAAATTCAAATGCATTACTTAATCATATTTCTACCTGTTGGATCTCTGTCGTGTGCACGGGTCTAGATGGCCGAGACGGTGAAGTACGTCGACGACGAGCACAAGAACATTTTCCTCAGGTTGCTGAACGAGCAACGACTGGAGGGCGATCACTGTGACATTGCCGTAGTGGTTGAAGACGTCAAGTTCCGCGCTCATCGTTGCGTTCTGGCGGCGTGCTCCAACTACTTCAAGAAACTCTTCAAGAAACACGAGGTACTCTCACAGAGCGCACAATATCCTGTATTAAAACCCCAGCGTCCCGACCTCGGATAAGCGGAAGAAAATGGATGGATGGATTAAAAAGGTAATCCTGATGGCGTCTCTATGTGCAGGTGGATAACTCATCTGTGATTGAGATCGACTTCATCCGCTCTGACATCTTTGAGGAGGTGTTGAATTACATGTACACAGCCAAGATCTCTATCAGGAAGAGAGACATAAACCTGATGATGTCATCGGGACAAATCCTAGGCATCCGCTTCCTGGACAAACTCTGCTCGCAGGTACACACATGGGGCGGGCGGGGCTTCATAGCGGGTTACAAATGCATGACTCGATTGTGATCTAAAAAGACGAGAGTGGTGTCTTGGGTTTCTCAGTTTCTCAACAGATTTTTCTTCCCGTAGAAACGGGACATGTCGTCTGAGGACAAAGACAAGTTTCCTTACGACATTGTTAAGATGGCGTTGCCTCCGGAGGCACAACTGGCTGCTGAGGCAGAGGTACTGGACATGAATCCCTCGTTTATCACAGTTGATTGGTTCCATACATGACAGTGATGAGTGAATGTCCGCCAAGTAGCATTTCACCAGCGAAAACAAAATATGGTTTTGTTTTTAGTCAAGTCCTCTAGACATGAAATAACACTACTGTACTGACCCTTGCACTTATATCCCCCAATATAGTAGCCATAATATGAGAAAATAAACCTTTTAAGACATAAATAAGACTATAAACGATGTGTTCTCTATGGGACCTGAAAGAGAGGCAGACAGAAGGTGAAATTTGGGATTCAGAGTTTCAGCTGTGCATGGGTAATGACTGCTGCAAGTAGCCTGTGTTTTTATAATATTTTAAACCTGCAATAAAAGCCTATCGTTCTTACCTGATCCTCACGGAACATTATGGTAATGTGGACTAGTACATTTCACTGACATCTTTTGAATGCCTTATATTTTTGTGTATTAGTTAATTTGGCCATTTTTATACTTGAACATGCATTTGCTTAAATATGCATCATTTTTGATTAATAATGGGTTTTATTCAACCTTAAAACATGATTTTTTAATTGATATATGTTTGAAAAAACGTGAGAGTGAAACCGCAAAATGCAAAGTGGCAAAGGACGACTGTATAGCAAATATTATTTTTCCTTGGTGGAGATCAACGCTCTATTATTTTATTCATGTCGTTGCGCAGGTTCTTGGGGAGCATGAGGACACGCCCACCGCAGATGATCTCGTTGGGCCCACAGCCAATCAGGAGCTGGATAAGTCTCCCAATGCGGCACTTCGTGTCCAGGAGGCCATTTTGAAGGAGCTGGCCAATGAGGACGTACACAAGGTACACACAGTAGAACATGAAGGCACACCCTCCCCCCGATGGACTTGAACATGTAAGATGAAGTAGACCAGTGGGTTTTCAAACTTTGGTATGAGTACTCGTGTGGCCCCCAGGTGGCCTGCTACGATCAAGATGTGGTGCCAGAGATGGAGGTAGAGCCGAAAGAACTTGGGGCAGAGCACCACGCCACCCAGACGCTAACTTTTGCGGACAGCATGGGGGAGGTCAAAGACGAGCAGCCGCCTGGTTGGGCGACGGCGACGGCGGACATGAAGTTTGAATACCTCCTGTACGGACATCGAGAGCAGCTGGCGTGTCACGTGTGCGCCAAGACCTTCTTGGATGAGTCCAGACTCAGGTAGACGGTACATTAACACCTACCTATGTTGGCGCGTGTCCTTTACATGCGTATGTGTATGTTTAGGAAACACGAGAAGCTCCATTCGGCCGATCGTCCCTTTGCATGTGAGATTTGCTCTAAAGCATTCACCACCCACGCTCACTTAAAAGGTAAAAACCTGTCACTCGTTATTTGTTTTGTTTTTTGGACTCTGCCTTCACCGGTCTGTTTCAGAACACCTAAAGATCCACACGGGCTTCAAGCCGTATCGATGCGATGTTTGCGGCAAGTCGTTTATCCGAGCTCCAGACCTGAAAAAGCACGAGCGTGTTCACAGCAACGAGCGCCCCTTTGCCTGCCAGATGTGTGAAAAGGTCTGTGTGGCAAAAGCGCCGTCTATATCTCGCCCGTCGTCTGTCTCTCACCCATCACCTGGTTGGTTTGTTTGCAGGCTTTTAAACACAAATCTCACCTGAAAGACCACGAGAGGAGACACAGGGGAGAGAAACCGTTCGTGTGTACGTCCTGCACAAAGGCATTTGCCAAGGTGCTTCAACTCCTACACACATTTTCTCCTAAAGGAAAACTCAAGTTAATTCACTATAAACTGTCATATAGGTGCAAAAACAAGTGTTTAAGTATAACCTAAAATTATGAATAGTTTATAATCATAATTTATTATCATTTATTATAATAAATTAATTTATTATATTTATATTGCTCCTCTGTAAATCACCACCTTATCGTGATGGAGGGGTTTGAGTGCCCGAGTGATCCTAGGAGCTATGTTGTTGGGGGCATAACTGGTAGGGTCTCCCAATGCAAACAGGTCCTAGGTGACGGGCCAGACTAAGAGTGATTCAGAAGACCCTTATGATTAAAACTAAGAGGAGTGACCGCACCGCCCACAGTTTGGGCTCTGGAACCAAATTTCTTGAGAGGGGCTGGACCTTGTTCTACTCTGGAGCTGGGTTGGGCTTATCAATAGCCCCCCGGTTTGGTGCCTCTGTGCTGGAGTCGACCACGGTGAACGAGAGGGTTATTTCCCTACGCCTCCGGGCTGGGGAAAGGGTCCTGACTGTGGTTTGTTCATACGTGCCGAACGGCAGTTCAGAGTACCCAGGCGATTGGGAGTCTATCAGAGGGGTTCTGGAGAGCACCCCAGCTGGTGACTCCATAGTTCTACTGGGAGACTTCAACGCCCATGTGGGCAATGACAGTGTGACTTGGAGGGGCGTGGTTGGGAGGAACGGCCTCTCTGATCTGAACCCGTGTAGTGTGTTGTTGCTGGAATTCTGTGTGAACCAAAGTTTGTCCATAACAAACACAATGTTCGAACATAAGGATGTCCAAGTGCACTTGTCACCGGGAAACCCTAGGTCGCAGGTCTATGATCGACTTTGTGGTCGTATCATCAGACCTGCGTCCGCATGTTCTGGATACGCGGGCGAAGAGAGGGGCTGAGCTGTCAACTGACCACCACCTGGTGATGAGTTGAATTAGATGGGGGAGAAGGATGCCGGACAGACCTGGTAGACCCAAACGCGTAGTGAGTGTGTGCTTGGAACGTCTGGCAGAGTCTCCCGTTCGCCAAGTCTTCAACTCTCACCTCCGGCAGAGCTCCCAATGCATCTTGTGGGAGGACCGGTATATTGAGTCCGAATGGGCCGTATTCAATTCAATTCCGTGTCCATTGCTGAGGCAGCCAGTCAAAGTTGCGGCCGCAGGTGGTCGGTGCCAGTTGTGGTGGCAAGACCCGAACTTGATGGTGGACACTGTGGGTTATGGCTGCTGTCAAGCTGAAGAAGGAGTCCTATCAAGCATGGAGGGCTTGCGGGACTCCCGAAGCAGCTGACTGGTACGGCAGGCCAAGCGGCATGCAGCTTTGGTGGTGGTCGAGGCAAAAATCTGGGTGTGGGAGGAGTTCGGTGAGGCTATGGAGCACCACTTTCGGTCGCCCTCGTAGAGGTTCTGACAAACTGTCCGACACCTCAGAAAGGGGAAGCGGTCCCAAGTTCACACTGTTTACAGTGCGGACGCGGGCTTGCTGACCTCGATTGAGGATATAGTTGGTCGGGGGAAGAAATACTTTGAGGTTCCCTCAATATCACTGACATACCTTCCGTAGAGTAAGCAGACTCTGAGGACACGTACGAGAACACGTACTGAGGTTTTTGGGGTAGTTAAAACACTCCCCAATCACAAGGCTCCGGGGGTGGACAAGTTTCGCCCTGAATTTCTCAAGGCTCTGGATTTTGGAGGACTGTCTTGGCTGACACGCCTCTTCAACATTGCATGGAAGTTGGGAACAGTACCTCTGAACTGGCAGACCGGGGTGGTGGTCCTCATTTTTAAAAGGGGTGACCGGATGGTGTGTTCCAACTATAGGGGGATCTTCAGCCTCCTTGGAAAAGTCTACTCCAGGATGCTGGAGCGAAGGGTACGATCGTTAGTAACCGTTAGTTAGTAATCGTTAGTAACTCCTGTAACCGAGGTTACAGGAGTTGCAATGTGATTTTTGTCCTGGTCGCGGAACACTGGACCAGCTCTACACCCTTGCAAGGATAATGGAGGGAGTAATTTGAGCTTGTTTCCGGTGAACGTTGGCCTCCGCCAAGGTTGCCCTTTGTCGTCGATTCTGTTCATAATCTTCATGGACAGAATTTCTAGGCGCAGTCAAGGCGTTGAGGGAGTCCAGCTTGGTGACCTTAGGATCTCGTCTCTGCTATTTGCAGACGATGTGGTCCTTATGGCCTCATCAGGCTGTGACCTTCAGTGTTTATGGAGCAGTTTGCAGCTGAGGTTGAAGCTTCTGGAATGAGACTCGGCACCTCCAAGTCAGAGGCCATGGTTCTCAGTCGGAAACGGGTGGACTGTACCCTCCGGGTTGGGAGTGAGGTCTTGCCTCAGGTGGAGGAGTTCAAGTATCTCGGGGTCTTGTTCACGAGTGAGGGACCTTTGGAGCGCGAGGTTGACAGTCGGATCCGTGCAGCATCCACAGTAATGCGGTCGCTGTACCGAACCGTCGTGGTGAAGAGAGATCTCAGCCGGAAGGCAAAGCTCTCTGTTTAGCAATCGATCCGCGTTCCCACCCTCACCTATGGTCATGACCGAAAGAACAAGATCGCGGATACAAGCGGCAGAAATGAGTTTCCCCCGTAGGGTGGTTGGCTCGGCCATCCAGGAGGAGCTCAGAGTAGCCCTGCTGCTCCTTCACATCGAGAGGAGCCAGTTGAGGTGGCTCGGGCATCTAGTACTCCCTGGTGAGGTGTTTGGGGCATGCCCAGCCGGGAGAAGGCCCCGGTGAAGACCTAGGACACGTTGGAGGGAACGCCTTGGTGTCCTCCCAGGGGAGCTGGAAGAGGTTGCCGGACACCGAAATCTGGACTTCCCTGCTGAGACTCATGCCCTCGCGACCCGGACCCAGATAAGCAGAAGAAAATGGAATGTAATGGCAATAAATTATGCACTTGCCATTAGTTTAACGGCCTGTGGTACGGTTATCTTTACATTTCCTGTAGCTGGTATGCTTCTTTGATGGCGCCATAAATAGCCCAAAAAAAAAACAAAATGTTACCTGAAGATGCATTGTGCTAATCTCAACTGTATGTACAGACAAAAGTCAAAGACTTTTTTCTGTATTTTGCAGGCGTCTGATCTAAAGCGCCATGAAAACAACATGCACAGCGAGAGGAAACTTCTCCAGAGCGACACAGACGCACTACAGGCGGCTGCCATGGCGGCCGAGGAGTCACAAATGGACAATATGAGTTGCTCCTAACATCTGGACTGGACTGGACACTCTTATTTTTTTTTATTTTTAAATGGTGGTCAAAACGTGCGTTGAAATGTCATATTTTTCAGTCAGAACCAAACTTTGTACATAGGTGACTTGATTCTATTTGAAATAAAACACTTCTGTTCAGTTTAATGAGCAGAAATGTACAATAATTGTACAGAGTGGACACGTATTGACACAACTGTTTAAAAAAGGGGATTGGTGCTCAGAGACACTAAAAGTGCTTTAGATGTAAACCGCATTAGCCGGCATGCATTCAGGGGAAGACAAGTGCATCAGTGTGAGTCATTGGTAGAGCAAGACCATACAGGATTGGGTTTTTCTTGCATATGTGGTCTTAAAAATAGCCTGAAAATTAACACTTTAGCAGCAAGAACCATCACATGATTGTCCGGTTTTGTGGCATCATCACAAGAGGATCAAAAGTGGGCGTGTCAGGGTTTGATGATCCAATCGCAGCGAGGGTTGATGTGGTAAACGTCCAATACAAGACAATCTGGGTGGAGGCGACGCTCGCCGATGTTTCCTCCTACTTCGTAGAGACGCTGAACACGACTGGGGGGGAGATCATATGACCCGGTCGCATGATTGACTCGCATGTGTATGTATGTGTTTGTACCTGTTGTCACACTTGAAGTGGGCGATGACATCTCTGGCTGTCATCTGTTTGTCAAGCTGTATCGCCATGGAAACTTTGGCGTGGAGTGGGGCGTGAACCTTGATGAGGCCAAAGCACAGCTCCGTGACCTTAAACACACGCACACACCAAGTCCAAAATAAACCCAGCAATTGAGCAGCATCGTTAAACGTCTCACCTGCTTTTTGTTTTTATCGTTCCTGCTCCTGAGCAGACGTCCCGGACGTGCAATCGCCAGCTTGTGATTGGACGCTTGGTTCATTTGTCTCAGCTGCGACAACAGGAAGTTGGGCACCTGGCACAGAAAGCAGGAACATCAGTGAGATGTGTCAGCGCAGACCGAGTGGGTCGAACTCACCGTCCACAAGACATCCTGGTTTGCCACCATCAGGTGGACCAGGTGAGCTCCGCCCACTGCCTCTTCCATGTCCTCTTGCTGCTTGGCCAATGAGCGCTTGTTGCCACGCTGATGATGGGCAAAGAGGTTGGGTGCCATGACCATGGACACATTCCACAGAGACATCCTGTTCTGGTCCTGATGGGAGACAACCTTACGGAGGAACACCAGCAGAGCCTTGAAAGTACAGAGAAGGGGTAGATGCTGTAACTATGGCAACAGAATGAGTGGGGGCGGAGCTTTAAAGGTGTCGCTCACTCTCAGAGTTTCTCTGTTGGACTCGGGAAGCAACAACGACAACATTTGCAGCGCTTGAACCTGGTGGACCATTGATGACACCCCTACACACACACACACACCTGTCAACTTTAGTTTGTGCGTTTGTGCATGTGTGTGTGCTTGTACCCAGTACAGCCTGGTAGGTCGGCAAGTGTGCATGTGTCAGCAGAGGAGTAGGCAGCTCTCGGATAAAAAGCTTGAGCAGGCCCGCGGCGTCGACCGGTCTCAATTTGGACCAGTCGAACCCCTCCGGACATCGGTCTAGCTCCCTGCGTAGGTACTGCTCACACACACACACACGTTCAGCTATGTATTGACATTGCTGAACATGACTCATTGTTGTGGTTGCCATGTTTGTGTTTTGTTACCTTGAGTCGAGCTGCTGATCCTGGTACCCTAAGAATACCTTCAGTCTGCAAGCCATTCTGCTCTAAAACACTCAACAACTACACGCACACAACACGCAACAAAGGAGGTGTTAGGAATTGTCACCTTTAGCGAGATGCTAACATCACACAGTCGCTAGGTGACGGACTACAAAAGCAAATAACCGCCATGGCCTCTAATTACCGCCTTGTTGAAACACACTGGCGTAAACAGCTGTGGCTGTAGGCAAACCTCCTGATATAGTTTTTCATTAACTCCACAGTCGTTGGTGTGAAACTCTTGTTAACTCTTGGTGTGCACTGTTGTTAACAAAGAACGCACCATGCTGGCTGAGCAGTTTGCTCCTTACCGCTATTACAACATTGGCTCTGTGCAATATACTGTAATGGTGGTCAAAGAGAGCTACGTGTTTCTTTCCAAATTGTTCTATAGAATAAATTGCCGCCTGCCTATACATACAGTAGTTACGGCATTTAGAGTAGTTCACCTTCTGAAAGACGACAGGCACTTTGACCCCTGGAAACTTCTTCCGGTCGTTCTCCAACAGCGTGTTGAGAGGAACGCCAAAGATTGCGCCGTCTGACAGATAAAGGGAAATATTTTACAAACTGTCGAACTTAAATGGTCTTTTTTACCGGAAAATGAAGCGCACCCCAGCTTCTGCAGCGCGGCAGCCGGGTGCGTTTGGTTTGCACGCCCATAGCCTGCATGAAGGTGGAGAGCTCAATGTGGCAGATGAAGCCCAGTCGCTTCAAGTCACCTGAGGACAGGTCATCTGCCAAAGTGACACCTTCAGGTGGACAAACAAACTATACACATACACACATGTTACACACAGAAGTAAATTTTTTCCAAGGTCAAAAGGTCAAACTCACTGGCGTGTCTTTGCTGTCCTCTCCCCGGAAACGCAGGCAATCCCAACAATGTGCCTCACCCCTTTTATGTTCGGCCACACCTTCCGAGTAGGGACAGTCACGCAACAGCCAATCAGCTTGCCTCGTCTGGCTGGAAGTGGCGGGCGGGGAGGTGGGTGTGTGCGTGGGAGAGGGTTGGGTGTGTGCTGCGTATAAGGTGTCGTCAGGAAGGTGAAAACTGGGAAGCATGGGTCGCACTGTAAAAAAAAAAACTTGAGACATAAGACTGGAGACATGAGAAGACAGTGAGATGTGTACCTGATGTTGTGTGGCGGCGGATCGTTTTAGTAGTGGTATGGTAGCGATTCGGCGGCGGCACGTTGCAGTGACTAGGGGAAGCGGGTCTTGCTTCCGAGTCAAAGTCCGACTGGAGAGGCGAGTGTCAAGACTGCCTGTGTGCTCCATCACTTATTTTTGTTATATGTCTTACCCCAAAGATGTCTCGTACGTCTCTGATTGGTCGGTTTCTCGCCCTCATCGTGTGCTTGTAGTTGTCCAGTCTCGTCTTGACTGTGGCGGCCTGTTGGTGCGTCAGCGTGGACAGGAGTGCCTCAGCCGGCGGCGGAGCCTCTTCCAATGACGACCCCATCACCAGCGATGATAACCCCGCCTCTGTTAGCCACGCCTCTTGTAGCTCCACCTCTGCAGGAACACAAAGAGTTCATACACAAGAAGATGCCCAATCTTGTTTTGTGTTTTTTCTTTTCTTCTTACCTACCATCCATACTCTTCCTCTCTTCTTCCTCTTCGCCCTCTCCTTCCTGTTCCTCTTCGATGCTTTGGACCTCCCGCCAGTATGTTTCCATGGCGATGCGCCGGGAGTCAGAGGTCGTTGTCTGGTCAGATGGTGGCAGGCCAGAGCAGGAGGAGAGAGACGACAACATCCTGGAGAAATATGAAATATGTCAAAGGCAGTAACACACTTCTGCAATATTGATTTCATTGTGTTTGTGTGTGTGTGAGTGCCCAAGGGAGAAAGAAGTGAGATGCTAACGCTAGCTGCAGCTGAGTGTCCATTAAGAGGAAATGCATCCTGGCAGCCAAGCAGATGGAAGACTTTTCACTTAGCTCCTCTGTCTGTAATCTGACCATGTTATTTTTCCTCCAATTTGACCTTGTTACTTTGTCTTTTCAAGCACAGAAATGTTATCATTTTATTTTATTTCCCCCTGCTTTAGCTTGTTGTAAATGGAATTTTCCAGTAATTATTTTAATAACAATAATAAAATTTTTTGTATATGAATGGATGCATCTTACAATGTTGCCTTTGATGCTGTTTTTCCACTGAAACAGTTCCACTGAATCATCTTCGCTAACAATATTTCACCATGTCAATAACTAACAATATGCCATTACTAATCAATATGTCACCCTCATGTCAGGGCTGTCAGAAGCAAAAAGAAGGACAACTCACCTCCGGATGGTTTGTCTGCTAATGGTCCAAGTGGAGAGGGTAGGGAGGGTACGAAGGAAGGAGAGAAGGGGGAGGAGCTTGGAACACATTGATGGAATATTCTTCTGACCATCTCCCAGTTTGGACCTATAACTGGTCCATATAGGGAAACTGGAAACACGTCAGCATATATTTGTTTGTTATATTCATTATTATATATTCATTCACAAAAAATACACGAGCTGCTTGTTAGTGTTGTTTTTATGATGATTATAATTTACATGTTGTTTATAAAAATGGACAAGCGGTTAAAAAAAATTCCACCATTTATTCATCCGGTTTAAAACTGTTCTTGAAAACTGAAACATGAATCCAGTTGTTTTTTTGGGTTGTTCGGACTTCGGATTAACCCCGTCTGTCGACAAGGCGCTCGCGTAGCGGCGCATGCGCAGCCAGGAGCTCCCGCACAGCGTTTCCGTGTTGTGTTGTTGCTGTCACAAGGCAGTCGCGGATCTTCGGAGACGGTAAGGCCCGTTTTTAACTCCCAGAAGTCGCGCTTTGAGCTCTCCGCTCCCCCGGCTCACTTTAAAGGGTCTCCCCGAGTGCCCAAGTCGCACACGAGAGCTCGGAACCCGGCGCAGAGGCGCGAATAAGACTCGGTTTTAGTTGCGTTGGTTTCCTTAAACGGGATGGCAAGGTAGCGAGGATGTAGTGGTGCGTTACCCGTCAGTCCTTCATAATAAAAGTCAAACAATGGTTTCGGTTTCGAATTCTTTGTAACATACTGTGAGAATATGATTGCTGAATTTAAATCTAGGAATACTGAGGCTGGTTTGATTTCAAGCGGTAACTCGGGCAAATGGTAATCATTATTCACATGTTTGCATTAACAGTTTGAAAGGACCGTGATATGAATTTCCTGTTTCAATTATAGCAAATTGCAGCCATGATGGAGAGATAATACCTGCAGGGTATTGCTTATTGAAGAAAATTAATAACACGTTTCCAACTCACTTCAACAATACAATTTGTGTCATGTTTTAAATGAAAAGTTATTTATTTGTTTGAGTGTGTAATTTGCATTGTCTTCCTGCACCATAGACGAAGATGAAGAACAAAGCAAGCAGTGCTCCAGGTAACACGCACTTTTCACAGCTTGTAAAAGTTCCTCCATATGTGTCACTACAGTTGGAATATTGTGTGCGTGTGTGTTTAGTGAATATGAGGAGACGTTTGTGGTCATGGCAAAACTATCTGAACCAGGAGAATGCTGAAGCCGCTCCTCTGGGACTCTTTACACAAGTAATACACTTTACATATGTTACATACACACCTGATCTAAATCTTATAAAAATTGCAAGAATTTACATTTTGCACAGTTGGATCTTAAGGAGGTCCTAAGTAGAGCTTCAAAATGCATTAAAAAGAAATGGGAGTGAGACCAAAATAAATTTGAGTTAGCAATTTATTGCAAACAAGCATTAAAGTGAAATAAGTTGTTCATCAGTTGATCAAAATTTGAAAACCTTAGCATTTAACAGCCAAAATATTGTCAAAAACTTTATCTTTTGATGGTAAAGGCAACAAAAAAAACTTTCTTTTTTTGTACGTGGTCAAAGCATGGCCCTTGCAGCACGCCATTGCTGCTGAGATTGGAAGCAGGAAACTTCTGAGGTCCTGAGGGTTACAGAACAAACAAGTCAAGTGGTAGACCCAAACAAATGCCACAGATCCTGAGCCGAAGGATCCGATTGGCTGTCCGTCAAGATATTGGACAATCCCCGGGCCAAATCAAGGTTATTACTGGTGCGGGGTGCAGTCCAATAAACGGCATCTGTGAGTAAAGGGTTTTAAAAACAAAAAACATCCTCAAAGGCCTCGTTACAAAATTGCCCTTTAAGAATTTTCAGGAGAGCACCAAACGTGGGACATTGAAAGGTAGAAGAACGTTTTATTCTCTGATGAGGAAAAAAATGGAACCTTGACGATCCTGCTTCCAAAGATAACGGCATGACAAGAAGATCTCACCTGAGATGTTTTCCACACGGCACAGTGGAGGGGGCGCCATAATAATCTGGGCTGCTTTTTCCTTCAGTGGCGCAATGTAGCTTCAGGTTGTGCAGGGGCGTCAAATGGATATGTGGAGATGTCACAGGGGGCATCCCTCATGCAGTTTACAATGCCCGCCTGACATAGAGGAATAAGCAGACTTTTTTGGGCCATTCTGCGTGTTCCCCTGATCTAAATCCAACTGAGAACATTTGGGGATGGATAGCCAGGGAAGTTTATGAAAATCAATTTCACAAAGTGGGTGCTCTCTGTGAATCCATCACCACTTGGAGCCACATTCCCACTAGCCTCTTGGAAACACTGTCACAATGGTGCATCTACCATTGAGTCCTTTTTTTGAACTTTTAATTTCAATTTTAGGTGGGGATTTTTGAGCTATGGGGTTTTGATCAGCTGGTAAACAACCTTTTTCACTTTAATCATTGTTTGCAATAAATTGATTATTCATAAAATGTTTTGTCTGACTCCAATTCATTCATTTTGCCTCTTTAAGATCCAACAGTGCAAAATATAAATTCTTGCAATTTATCAACCGGTCTTCAAATTTGGACCAGGAATGTATGTCTACACACACATATATGTACAGTATATGTATATGTATATTTGACAGTTGTCTGTTTTGTCAGTCCCAGTCATTTCCCAGTAAGAAAAATGGTTTTAAAGTTGGGATGAAGCTGGAGGGAATTGACCCGCTGCATCCTTCCATGTTCTGTGTGCTGACTGTTGCCGAGGTAATGGCCTTAAATGCTCAAATACAACACGTGCTTTGTAAGATGTACACGAAACAACATTTATGGCCACTGGGTTTCTCGATTATTTTCAACATATGAAATATTGAAAGAAAGGATTTATTCCTAACACAGTGAAGAACAGGTCTGTTGTTAACAATCACCTCTCTGACAGGTGATTGGTTACCGGCTGCGCCTCCACATTGATGGCTACTCGGAGTGCTATGACTTCTGGGTAAACGCCGACACGGCTCATATCAAACCAGCAGGCTGGTGTCAAGGCAACAAACACAGGCTCCACCCACCCAAAGGTAAAGGAAGTAAAACCGCCGCCTTAACAGTGAGCCTCTGTCACGTGACTTTCCTCACACTGTCTGTCTTTCTTTCAAGGTTCCAGCGAGTCCAATTTCGATTGGCTACGGTACCTTCAGTCCACTGGTGCTCAGGCAGCGCCCGCAGCCCTCTTCACCTGTCGCACAGCTGTTAGTATACGCCTGTCTGGCATCTTGCTCTCCTTCCTGTCCATCTCTTAATTTGTCTGTTTGCTCATCAGTCATGTGGCTTCCATACTGGAATGAAGTTGGAGGCGGTGGACAAAAAAAATCCAGGACTTGTCTGTGTTGCCTCCATTGCCGACGTCATCGACGACCGCCTCCTTGTTCATTTTGACAACTGGGACAACTCCTATGACTACTGGTGAGATCCTCATAAGTACCACTTTGATAGGTAACTGAGCGATTGATTGATTGACTGCTGGTTCAGGTGTGACAGCAGCAGTCCGTACATCCACCCTGTTAGCTGGTGTCAAGAACATGGGCGACCTTTGACCGCGCCGCAAGGTAAGCCGCCATCATAATGTTGCAGAGCTCAATCAGTTCATCAATACTTGCTAATCAATACCACCCACAGATCACCCTGACCCAGAGAACTTTACCTGGGAAAAATACCTGCGAGAAACTGCGTCCATAGCTGCTCCTAGATCAGCTTTTACTACGGTGAGGAGCCAAGAATATAAAAGGAAGAGACTAGGAAGAAGATGAGTGTGGCAGAGAAGGAGACATGGGAACAGAGGCAAGGACACTAGGAGGAAACAAGGAGGTAGAGTAGGAGGCAAGAAGGTAGCAGAAGACGAAAGAACAAATTAGCAGAGAAGGAGATAAGAAGCTAGAGGAGTGATAAGGTCATAGAGTAGGATACATGGAGGTAGAGGAATGAGACTAGGAAGAGGATAAGCAAGGCAGAGAAGGAAACAACAAAGCGGAGGCAGAAACAAGGAGGTAGAATTGCAGGGAACATGGTAGAGGAGACAAGTAGGGAGAAGAGGACAGTATGCAGAGGACGTAGGAACAAGTTTGCAGAGGAGACACAAAGGTAGAGAAGGAAAGAAGAGGAGTAGAGAAGGGCACAAGGTGGAAATGAGAGAGGCTCAGGAGGAGACATGAATGTAGAGAAGGACAAAAAGTTAGAAGTAGACAAAAGAACAAGTTGCCATAGAAGGAGAAAAGAAGGTAGAGGAAAGAAAGGGGTTGAAGAGGAACCAAATAACTTGTGGAGGGGACATGATAGGAAGAAGATGAGCAGAGAATGAAACGCAGAGGATGAAACAAAGAGGCCGATGCTGAGGAGGAGACAAAGTGTTTGAGGATAGAGAAAGGAGGTAGAGGAGAAGAACGTAGAGGAAGATTCTTGGAAGAACAAGTTTGCAGAGAAGAAGACATGACAGTAGAGGGGAGGACACAAGGAAGAAAATGAGAGAGGCAAAGAAGGAATCAAGGAGGCAGAAGAGGTGACAAAAATGTAGAGGACACAAGGAGGTAGAGGGAGACACGGGGAAGAAGATAAAGGACCAAGTTAGCAGAGGAGCCAAGAAGGTAGAGGAGAAAACATGGAGGGAACAGAGGAAACAAGCAAACATGTACAAGAAGACAGAAGGTAGATGAGGAAACAAGGAGGTATAGGAGGGACCAAAGAAGCTGAAGAGATTAAGTGTTAGATGATGAAGGAGGTAGGGGAGGATTCAAGGAGGTGGAGGAGGAAACAAGGTTGGTGAGGGGACACGAAGGAAAAGGTAGAAACAAAGAGGCGAGAGAGGAACAGAAGAAGACTAGGAGGTAGAGCAGGAGAAGAGGAGACAAGGAGTCAGTGGAGGAACCAAGGAGGCAGAGTAAGACACAAGGAGCTGTAGAAGGAGCCAATGAGATGTAAGAGAAGGAGACAAAGAGGCAGAGGAAGCCGTTGAGGGGACAAGGAGATGAATCCAAGGAGATAGGAGAGGGAAGAAAGAGCAGAGGAGATGACAGTGGCTAATGAGTGTTCAATCAGGTGACTAAGTTGTGTGTCCAATCAGAGAGGTCCACATGGCTTTCAAATCAACCAAAGACTGGAGGCGGTTGACAAGAGGAACCCCATGTTGATCCGTGTTGCCACGGTAATGGCAACAGAGGAATATAGAGTGAAGGTACTGCCGTTCATGTCAATTGCTACTTTTTCTACCTTCTGTAGCCTCATGGTGTGTGTGTGCGCGCGCTCACACACACACACACACACACACACCTAACACGTGTGTGTTAGGTGCACTATGACGGCTGGTCGCATCATTTTGACGTCTGGTGCGACAGTGACCTATGTGACCTTCATCCAATCGGCTGGTGTCAACGCACAGGACATCCACTGGAACCGCCACCGGGTCAGTTGGGTGGGTCAGAACCAGTCAAGTTGACTTTGCCTTGTCACTTACTGCCCACTTTGTTTGGGTGTGTGTGCCTGTCGGTGTGTGCGCACACCACAGAGTGGTCCACCCCCTCTCAGGGCGCGTGTCCCACATCAGGCTGCAGAGGAGTGGGACACATCAAAGGACCCAAATACACCGGACACCACAGGTACTCACCTGCTGACTCATGCTTTTCACACGTGCTGACTTGGTGTTTTCCACGTGCTGAGTCGCTGTGTTTTGTGTCCCAGCGCCTTCGGATGTCCCTACTCGGACATTAACATGCGCAAGGAGCTGGTGCTCCCTAACAGGCTCGGAGGTGTTGCCGTGCATCACCGCGGCAACCAGTCAGATGAGTAATGCTGTGATTTTTACATTTGTGTGACAAAAGTGTGATGGGGTGAAGCTGGTGTCTGATGTTTACTGTCCTGTCCAGCAGAGGAGGCGTTGAGATGAAGGCAGAGTGCAAAGACTCTTTGCTGTCTCCTCTGGTGAAGAGAAGAAGATTGAGTGACATGTGAGAAATACATTACATTACATTTTGCGTCAAATTGCCATAAAGGTGTGTAACTCCGCCCACAGGACAGCACAGGATGCAAAATTGCTGTCAGTGAAACAGGAAGAGGAGGATCTCAATCATCAAGACTTTGGTGCAGGTACAGTGTTGGCGTCATTGCATTACATCTGCTCTTTCACCAACAAACAATAAGTTGTTCTTCTCCCTGCAGCTTCGGAATCCAGCCTTCAGGCTGTCCTCCACCAGTCTGTCTTCCTGTCCGCCGTGACGGCTCAGCCGAGCAGCGACCTGTCACTCTGCTGGGAGCAGCACCGCAAACTCCTGCCAGGAGTCGCCGGAGTTCATGCCAGCGCTGTGCGTCACTGGAGCGTGCAGCAGGTTTAGTGTCTCTCTCAGACCTTTCTAGTGTGCGTCTGCAACCTTCAAGATTGTGTCATGTGTGTCTGCAGGTGTCAGAGTTTATTGAGTCGCTTCCTGGTTGTGAGGACTTGGCCAAACAATTCAGTGACGAGGTAAGACTAGCAAGCAAACAACCTGAGGCTCGTGTTCCACATTGCTGTGATCTGATTGGCCTCTGACTCTGTCCAGCAAATAGATGGACGGGCTTTCCTGCTGCTCACCCAGAGAGACATCGTTAGAATCATGTCCATCAAACTTGGGCCTGCTCTCAAGATTTACAATTCCATCCTGATGTTCAAACATGGAGAACACATATCGCACGACGGGGACATGAACCAATCAGGTGACACAGATGAGAACAAATCAAATGGCAAACAACAATCGCGTGACAGGGATGGGAACCAATCACATGATGAGGAGAAGAACCAATCTGGTAACAAGGACAAGAAACCGTCAAATGACATAGACAAAAAACAATCATGTGACATGGCTACAAACCAATCACGAGATGGGCACAAAGACCAACTACATGACATGGGTGAGTCACATGACAAAGACAAGAACCAATCATGTGTTGAAGACAAGAACCGACATGACAAGGACAATCATTCGCATGATGTGGACAAGAATGAATCACATGACGTGGACATAGATGCTTGAATGTTCATGGAGCTCCTCATGTGATGCACCTGTTTTCATCCTATTGTCAATCAAACTGAAACCTTTGAAGTAATCTCAGGTGTTTATATGGCATACAGAGCTATAGTTGTATGCATTATATATAGAAGGAGATGCTCGTATTTTCAAACACAACCTACGTCTGCTTTTGCTATAGAAAAAAGACCCTAAAAGACATTCCCGTGTGCGCTTAGCAATTAAAATGGTAAATGCTAAAACTTGTACATGTACAATGTTAGCTTAGCATGTTAGCTTTGAATGCTGTTTTTGATCATCGTTAGGTATTTATATTTTTTCTCTGTATTATATATAGAGTCTATTTTGCTTCTCTAGAGGTTTCTATTTTCCCCCCAGATACAAATATATTTGGATTTTTGTGTCTCTTAGACACTGCCCTCTTGTCATTCTCATGTCGGTCAAACTGTGGAGTTGGGACACACTTTCCTCAGGTTGCTAGGGTTACAACGAACACCTTTATACTTGTAATATTTATATTCATGTTTGCTACACCTAACAAGTCTTTCAATAAAGCTCGGGACCTGAGAGCCGCTCACCCGTCTGTGATGCTAAGCTAGCTGTTATCCGTGTATGGGTGAGCCCTATGGTGATAGCACAGTATTGCACTAATTACAGCTGCTAATGGTACAATATTGTAAGAAATAGGCGACGAAGACATTTGGAGAAATGTTAGCTTAATTTATTATACTCCTAGTATTTGGGGGAAACAGTAGCTGTGCCCCTCATTTAATTTCTAAGTTGGTGCATGTCCATCCTTCAATTCTTGCCACTTCACCAAAATGCAAAATTCCAGTTATTCCAGGATATGTCCTTTATATTTATTGACAAAACACTATCAGCTATTAGTGCTTTTTAATCTGAATGTTACCTGCTAAATGGTCAACAAGCAGGTGAGAGTAAACATTCCAGTTAAGTCTCCATTCCAGGACATTTCAATTTCCCCCCACTAAATAACATCACAAACATTCCACTGAAATGCCTCGTCCAGTTGCTTGAGGGTAATCTCCCACTTTAAATAGATCAAATTCACAGTGGATAACATCACAGCAGGTCAGTTGAGATCAGCGTCTGGTCCACTTTATCAGAGTTTCTGGCGATCGATACAAGAAGATCAGTTTGGCGTATAGCTCCTCCTCCAGCTCCAGCTCACCTGTCTCCCGCACCTGAAAGATAAGTCCGATGTGATCAGATGTTGAAACACATTACGGCTGTGAACATGGTGGACTTAGCGTACCAAGAAGATGTCGGTGCACAGTTTGAGGATTCGGTCAACACAGGGCAGCTCCTCAAACATGATGGAGTGACTGATCCCGCTGAAGAATTCTCGTACAAACTTTCCAATGACCAACACTACTGAGGCATACAGTCCCATAATGCTGTGGGTATACATGCAGGAAGTAAGAATCCCAACTTAAGCTACTGGTGACACAACTTGATGTACCCGTATCCCGCCAGGAATCCCAGACTAGGTGGGCTGACTTTATCGCTGAACACAAATAGCTGGAGCCCTGCCTCCCTCCTGTTGTTTTCTGTTGAAGCTCCGCCTCCCAAAGGCACCAAGCTGGAAGCTGGTTGGTCAACAACCCACCACTCCTGAATCTCTTGGCTGTCATTGTCCGTTCTCTCCAGGGACAACAAAATGTCCTTAAAGAGACCGTCTTGAATGCAGGAGAAACGGGACAAGTTCTTCAGAAAATTAACGTCATTTTGTGCCAAGGAAAGTGAAAGGATGTAAACCTGCATAAAGCTGTTCAATGGGTTTGGCGTTGGAGTCGCTGGGAGCTCGTAGGAACGAAGGCAGCACTCCGTGAATCACGCTGAAACAAACATCGGACATTACACAACAGGCTAGCAAATATGGCTGACTCATTAACTGAAACCCAGATAGTACTCACACAGGAAATGTTCTGGTACCATTGAGCAGCTGGATCAGCTCCAAACGAGTCTGATCATCCAGGTATGTTACGTGTTTGCCAGAGGCAAGCTCCGCCTTTGCCCCAAGACTTAAGTTCCTAATTTTACAAGGAAAAAATAAGCTGTTATTTTGGTCATAAATGTCTGCTTACGACAGGAGTAAATCTAACCTCTGCACAGTCCAGGATAAGGTCAGGGGGAAGTGGTCCAGGTTGAGCACTTGGCTCAGGTAGCGCCTGCTAGGAGGACTGATGGTCCACAGGGAGTTACTGCTACCTTGCAGTTCTGCCACCGTCACATCCTCATGACTGTACGCTTCCAGGAACTGCAAAGCACTCTGGGAAAGAAGCAAAGAGCGGCGTTAGGATGACTGAAGTGCATCGTGTAAACAATTCAGGAGAAGGATGTACAGGTGTGTAACTGTAGGAACTGATGAAGGCTCTGAAGTCATCCTCCGTCAGGTCTTTCAACTGATTCTGCTGCGCGCTCATGGTGAAGATAGGCTGAAGAGGACAACAATGAACTGCGTCATAAAAAGCTCTAGCTTCAGCCCAACTGTCTTAGTCCTTACCTGGAAGCCTCCGAGTGTGACAGTCAGAGAGACGTCGAGAGGCCGGTTGATGACTCCGGCGACAGACTTAATGAGGGACATGAAGAGCAGAGGAAACCACACGATGCAGATCAGCAGCAAAACAATCAGACCTCCCATGCCGTACTTCACCACTCGCTTCTTCTTCTGACCGCGAGGCTGAGGGTACCGCTGAAGACCAGA
Source organism: Oostethus manadensis (assembly GCA_024372805.1). Lineage (NCBI taxonomy): Eukaryota > Metazoa > Chordata > Actinopteri > Syngnathiformes > Syngnathidae > Oostethus > Oostethus manadensis. Next base: position 6,922,556 of record QODF01000026.1, on the reverse strand, counting down.
CAACAAAAAAATTACTTTTAAAGGCTTTGGAGCCTCAGGGTTGTTGTATGTTGAACTGAATATGGACCTTTTCAGACTCCCTCCAACACTTTAAGACAAAGCAGTGAGCATAGACATCCTCCACACAGATCCAGGAGGACAGGGACAAGGTGGTGTCAGTCCACACCCAGTCCATCACGGCTCGCAGTTCGGTCAGGAAGGGAACCAGACGGAATCTACAGGTGAGTCGGTGAGAACAAGTGTCAGGGAATGATTGCACACAAAGATGAACAGGGAGTGGTGACTCACCCCTGGAACAGGAAGAGGTTGAGGTAGTTGTAACTCTTGGTCAGGAAGTTTCCCAAAACACGCGTCGGGTAACCAGAGCGAATCTGATAGGCTGACAAGCCGAAGTAAATACATTTGACGAAATACCACAGCTGAGCCACCAAGTTCTGATTGAAGCGCCTGCACACACACACACACACACTTAATCTTCTAACAGCAATTTTAACATTGTTTCTGATTGATTATCCTTCACCTCTCAGTCACGGTTGGCAAGATGAAGAACATCCAGAAATGAATCCCCAAGACCAAAATCACCTGAAAGACCAATTTTCCCAAAACTGTCTTCCTTAAATAGAGAGCTCGGTCTATCACCATGGTACCTGAAGACAACACAGTTAGTGGATTTGCTTTACACAGTACAGTGGTAGGCTGATGTCCAGGATAAAGGCTAGACTGTGACTCTTATTCCATCTGTTCTATTGATCATCTTTCATTACCACTCAGTGATGTGTAGCTATCTATACATTTTACACTAATAAGTGTGTGAGGCATAGGCTATGTTCACGCTGCAGGTCAATTCCAACTTTTTTGCTCATACTGTATGTGACCTGTATCTGATTATTTTCATGTCAGTGTGAACAGCACAATTCTGTGTTTTTTTTTTTCAAATGCGACTCAGGTCTCATTTGTATGTGTATACCGTATAAATGGGATATGTATGCAATACGACTGCAGTGTGAACGCTCATGTGGCATACATCCGACATATATGTCATAGAAAGGTGTGTATTGCCGTGCTTACCGAGACTTTAAAGGTAAGCAGTCATGGAAAGACGTCGTTTATCGTGCAAGACTTGGATAAATGTACTCACCCATGTAGGCAAAAGTTCATCCGGAAATATTTTTTGTAAGGTGTTAGTGAAGGAGCGCTCGCCAATGTCTCGCCACTCCACCCACACGCACCTTGGAACAGACGTGGCAACAGGTTGCCTACGACCTTCCACACCAAAATTCTTGCCATATTTCTTCTTCTACACGTAATCATTTGGTTGAGAAAATATTCACTGCCGTTGCACAAGATCCTTGAATTTTCCACAAACGCGTTAAGGAGAGCATATTTGTAATTTGCGGATCGACGTCAAAATCTACGATACTAGCTCTTCATGAATTAAGTTCATTCTGAAATTAAAATAGTGATACTTTTGATACTTCAGAAGGAGTATATGATTCTGTCCTTTGTATGTGATGTTGTATATTAGCTTGGCTATATTGTAAATCACCCCGCTACCTCAATATACACCATGGTTTAAAATCAATTGATAAATGACTTTAATGTATGCTATGTTAGTTAGTTAGTTATGCTACTTATACTATGTTTGAAATACTGCACACTATGTTTTAAAATTTACCAGACATATTCGGTGAATTTGCACTTAGTATTTAATTGGTATCGCCAATACCAGCCTGAATTTTACCCAGTATCAAATCGGAAATGAAATCAATGGTATCGCACATCACTGGCGCACACAGCAGAAGTCTTTACCTCCGTAAACACGCAGAAATGCGAGTAACGTCGTGCTTCTGCACGTTCACGTCACTTTCCAGGCGCGTTGCGTTCACCTTACAAGTCGCATTTCTTTGGTAATGTGAACGACCACACAATAAGTCGGATTTCAAACAAAAAATCCAAATTGGGAATCCTACCCTGCAGTGTGAATGTAGCCACAAGTTAGGCCTTAAACCCGACTGCGCTTCTGTGTATTCAACTTTTTTGTTTGCTTTGTCGCGAGTGAATAGGGATAATTGAAGACAGGGCTGAATCTGATATAATAAAAAAAATCAATTTTATTGCAAATGATCCGCAATTGAAGGACGGGTTAAACAGGAAACTTTAGAGGGGGGACAGTAGCTTAATCCAACCTTTATTAGCGTGTCAAAAATAGGAATTTCAATAGTCATCGTTTGTTTGCTTTCACAGGCAGTCTCGGGACAGCAAGTGTATTTTGCCTTTTTAAGTTGTTTATGACAAATGAAACACATAGTATAATAGTTAGGTCATTCATTTGAAAAACGTTTGGTCATTGTGTCATATATTCTGTGGCATTGATGTGTCGTTATGATCAGTGAGTCTTGAGCACCAATCTATCATTGTCTTGGGCTGCGCTGACGTCGCCACATGAAGGAACACGTGTTCATTTCTTTTGTATTTCAGGTGGGTAGCGAGTCGTTAGTAACACTTGTAATGTTTCACTGGGTTGTTAAGGTGTGGAACATGATAAATGTGTTTATAGCGTATGTACATTTAGACTGCATTTTCTGTGACTATAAGTAGTGTAGTTTTTTAGCAAGCTAAACCGCTAGCTAGCAAGCTAACCCCTAGCTAGGCCCTTCTCATCGAGCACGCACAGTGCTGTGTAAAAGTCTGCTTATGCGGCTAATATCACACATTCCTTGCATGCAAATATAACGTGTTTATTATTGAAAATCACTCCCCTGTGTTTATTAATTTGCCCCTGTAGCTCTAATTCAGACATACCAAACTGGATAAGAACCATCACCAAGAACGCTTCAGGAACTTGGTCCTCTGACAAGGATGAAGTGATGTCCGCAGCTGCAGAGTGTTTCTAAAACGTAAGCAAAGACAGTTAAAAAAAAATAAAAAGTTTTTTATTTTGAAAACAACTTGAGACATGTGAGTTTACCCCGAATGCCCAGAAGCCAAAAACGATTATAATGAAGTCGATGGTATCCGCCAGGAACATCAGGACATAAACATCTGTGACAGCGCTGTACTCTGGTTGGACAAGTGCGTGGAAGAACTGACGCACTGGACCATAGAGAGACTTGCATCTGATAGAGAGCGGAGCGGGTGTCAGTCTACTGCTGATGACCATCACATTTGTTGCCCCTTAGTATACCTGCAAACACAATACTGCTTGGCTCGGATTGAAAGTTCTGTAAGCTTCTCCAACACAAGGTCCAGCCTGCTGAGTTTTTTAATGGAACTCAAACTGCCTGAAGATGACACAAAACACCCAGAAGAGGCAATCAACAATACAACCAGTGAGTGTCAGCTTCTGTTTTGTTAAGGTGAGTTTAATTTGACCTGCGGGGGAGCGCGGCTCAGTTGAGCTGGAACGGGTATGCCTCCCACCACGCCACCGCACTGTGTCTGTTGGGGTGGAACAAGGACTTAATTCTGGCTGGTTGCCATGATGATGTTGAGGATCAGTAGCAGCAGTCTGGTCCCAGAGCCCGTGGCACTGCAAAGGATAACATCTTTTCAGTGTTTTTAAACCAAGCGGCGTGTCATTGAGAGTTTTACCTTCAGTATGGCACGGTGGTAAAATAAAGCAAGCAGTTGCAGCAGGTCATACAGAACATAAGCTTCCTTCTTTTCCACCCCCAGGATGTTTGGTGGGTGGAAGGGTTTGGCGCGGTCCAACTCCAGTTTCTGGTTGAAGGGGAAGAAGCCAAACTGGAAGAAATACTTGATCACGATTGTAACCTGAGGACAGAGACCAGTGTTAAGTGTAAACACCTCCTCTTCAGATGACTGTGGCACAAGGGTGTGGTTTCCAAACCTCAGTGTAGATGATTGCCATCATCCAGAAGGTCTTACTAGGTCGAGGAACAGACAAAGTTGCCCACAGGAACACCAGAACGGGAAGAACCAGGGTGAGACAGCTGGCAGACACCATGTGGTTTAGGACGATGACCAGGAAGCACACAGTCTCTGATCTGGCGGGAAGACATCAGTTACTGGATCTGCAGAGTGAACCCAGTGTTGAACTGAGTGAAATGTGCACTCTACCTTGCAGCCACAATGTTATAGACGGCGTAGCATAGCTGGAGAAGCTGGGGTTGGTTGCTATAGAAAACATCTGACGCCTCCAGCTCCTCATTGTGGAACGTCCTGAACAAAAGAGAGTCAGACTCTAAACTCATCAAATTCAGGTAGGTCATCTCAGTCGTCCTCACCTGTTCCTCAGCAGCTCACTTGCTGTCAGCTCCTGAGGACGAGATGCCAACGGACAGGCAGCGGATGTGCAACCAGAAGGGAAGTCACTCTTCTCAAATAAAGGCCGCCTCCCGCTTAATCCTGATCTTGGCCCCCGCCTCCTCTTCTTTGGAGGGTCTTGCTCTCCTTCCTGGTCCTGCATATCCAGGCTGAGAGCGTAGCTGTAGGAGGGGGGGCACACCTGACAGGGGACTGAGGTGGCCCTGATGGAATGTTGCTGGTTTGGTTCTTCGGTGCTGATAAAATAAGACGTGGTAGCAACATCAAGCTGCAACAAAAGAGGCTGAGGGTGTACAAAATGTGTTGCTTCAGAGGACCAACCTGTGGTCCTCTTCTTCGGAGGATGAAGAAAACGAGGATGATGTCACCTTCTGCATCCTGGTAAGCTTATGTCGCTGCCGCTGGCTGGTTGTAGCCACAGGGTAATCTTCTCTTGTAAGGCCCACAGCTGAACTAACTTCTGCTTGTGGTATCGCTGATGCTTCATCTCTGGAGGCAAATTCTAGCCCACTTCCTGTTGGTTCTTCTTGAGGTTGAACACCTGATCCTGGACTCTCGACTTCAACTTTATCCGGAGTCGTAGCTTGCTCTTCTTCACACTGTCCTTTCCCTCCTGTAAGCCCCTCTTCCTCATGGTCCAATCCTAATTCTCTGGAACTTCTCATCATCTGTTCCTGGTAGTAGACATGGATGGCCTCTCTGGTCGGCACTTGACCCTGAGAACCCAAGCACCAGAAAATCCATAACCAAACATAAGTAGATCTGCTATTTTTGTTGTAGTTTTAAGCATCGCCTCGAAGCGCTACCTGTTTGGCCTGCTGAGTCAGCATGCAGCGTTCAATGCGGAGGACAGTGGAGATGTCGACGTGTTCCCGACACAAACCGCAAAGCCATGCGGTCAGGGAGTCCAGCAGAGCCGACAACAGAACCCAGCAAAAGCGAAGAATGCTGGAAACCCGATGCAGGACGGTATCTCAGAAAAAAAGATGTCCTGGTGTTAGTCTGAGTTTTCCATAGCGTATACAGATGCTGCTTAGCAACTCCCACTACCTGGTCTATCCTCCTTGTCCTCTTCTCCATCCTCTTCCGACTCCTCAATCCCCTCAGTGGAACCACACGCTGAAGTCACAGTTTTATGATTAAATCTTGCAGATGATGCACTGCTCCATAAATAAATACTGTAAGGTCCTCCTCACCGGCTGTCTTCTCGCTCCTCCATTCTTCACATGAGTTTTTCTTCCACAGTTTCTTTTGGCTGTGACGAGCTCTCAATGCTGTCCTGGAGTCAGTTATCCAGGCGTGATAGACAAACTGAACCACCACAAATTAGACATTTTGTGACACTCAGCGGGCGCCATTAAGAGGATGGTCACATACCTGAAAAGCAGATTTCTCAGGATGCTCCTCTTCCTCCTCCACCTGCTCCTTTTTGTCCTCTTCCTCTTCCTCACTGTCACTCTCGAACAGGAAGTAGTCACCGCTCCTCACCACTGCAGGACACAGCGTTAAAATGAAGCCGCTAGAAGGCAGTGACTATGTTCAAGGATCATGTGACTCACTGGAAGCGTGGTTCACCCAGGGTCTCCACCAGTCCCCCTGAGGCCGCCCTTTTGCCTTTTCCTCTGCTGAAAGTTAAAGCAACAAAAATACATCTAGTGCTTTTCTGAATTGTTACCATGGCAACCAAGAGGCATACACACCGTCACCATGGATGCTCTTTTGGGTCAAACTGAGCAATTTCTCTTTTCCTCTACGGAACTTCTGCTGGCGAGATTTAATCCTCTCCATTCTGCGACAAAGACAAGTCGCACACGCCAGGTTGTTTTTCTCTGGTTGGGTTGCGGTGTTAGTTGAAACAAGTCTTACTGTCTCTTCAGCAGGTCCATGGACATCTTCTCCACCTCCAGTCTGGCTCGCACCGCTTTCACAGTGGACGCCTCAAAGAGCTCCGCCCCCCTACAAAACACAAGGTGTGTCAAATGCAGGTACTGCACGTGCATGAGTCTACAGTATATGTTACCTGGAGGCCAGCAATTGCGTGTTTTGCAGGTCCAGGACCACATAGAGGAAGTAGTGACTCCTGAAGACCCTTCGCTGCAGCAACAGAAAGCAGAAACACACGCCATCCCAGATGATCCCCGCCTCGTCGCTTGGCAACTCACACTGTTTACTGCTCTGCTGCTCCGCTGCCACAAACATACAAGTGAACAAAGGAGAAGACAACCAGGACCAAGTACGTAAACTGGGATACAATGAACGGTGGACGTACGTTTGGTGTATCCTCGGATGGTGCATGCCAGGCTGAAGAGTTGGACCAGCCAGCAGTGGTTCACAACCAGCGACTTGATGAAACCACACGCCAAGATCTGTTGATCAACAAACAGTAATTCAAAGAACAATCTCCTTAAGACCACAACAAAGTTGCCAGCACATACAGACAAGATGTTCTTCATGGTGATGACAAAGATGTTGTAGCCAATTAGACAGTCCCAGTAAGCCAGGATGGAGCTGACCGGTTTCAGTAGTAAGTCTCCACCCACCAACAGAAAGTAGAAACACGCCACAAGGTAACCCATACAGAAAATGCTGATCCTGGAACAGGAAATAGAAACATTTGATGCTGGAATTTTCTAAATGTTATTTTGTCTTCTTACCTTGTGGTCCCAGTGATAAAAATGATGGTGAGGACAAACCAGAACATGTAGCAGAAAATAATAATCTTCATCATGTCGAGGTAGGATCTGTGGAAACAAGTCAGATGTCAAACACATGTAGGGGGAAGACGGACAGAAAAGTGTCCTGTACTTACCTGCACAACATGAAGTCAGGGACGGTGCTGAGACGGAGCCTCATGACTGGATCCCAGACCTGCCCGTCTTCTGCGTCAAGCTCTGAATTGTCCCCCGCCAACATCTGGACCCCGGCGTCAAGTTCATCCTCAAATACCTGAAGCTGCAGCGAAGCGCCCAGCAGAAGCAGGAAGTCGTCTAGATGACACAACATTTTTTTCCCCCACATGTACGTCAATCATGTTCCACTGTTGTGAGGATGAAGGTGACTTTACAGAGAAGGAAGAGTGGGTTTGGTGGAGTCAGATTATCTGGGAGAAAGAGCCATTTCACCACATTGGAGTCTATGTTGGATGTTGGTGGTCGCCATGGATAATCTGAATAAAAAGATAATAAACAGAATAGAAGCACGACGTAAAAGCTGATGAGCTCGCACCTTTGCAGGCAGCTGGAGGGAATCCAATGCACAACAGATACTGGAAGCATAAGAGCGCTGACAGGAAGTAGCAGTACTTGGGCCACACTTCACTGATCCGCTTCCTGCTGCGCCTCGACAGGACACTGATGAGCCCGAGGGCGTGGCCTACAGCGAACAGATCCATCCGCTGGCCAATCACGTTAACTGCCAGGAGGAAGCAGGTCTGAGAAGCAAAGGACAGAAGTGCAGTCAGTTTTGAAGAAGTGCCGATTTTGCAGCTACGCTAATATTTATTTACCTCCAGGCCGAACTTGTAAAAGAAATAATTGAGGAAGTATTTGGCGCAGCTCCTAATGTTTTCATCCATATGACTCCTGGTGATGTTATGGAACAATGTTCTCGTTGGAGGCGGGACTTTGTCGCAGCGGAGACGGTAGAGCTCCTGGTGTCTGTAAATTGTCACCTCAAAGGCTAAAAGTGCGAGCATCATCAGGTTGTACTGTGAAGAAAAAGGTAGCATGATGTGAGCTAACTGGTATATCATCGAAAGCAGTTGTGTAACTTCTTACCCTTAGATAATCGAGCAGTTTTCCTTCAGATTTGCGAAGGCCCACCCACTGGGCAGGGTCGATTGGACCAGAGTACAATGCAGAGCGAGACATGTTTATAGAGGAGTTACCTGGCTGAAGAGAGACAAGCCGGTCGGTGCGATACTCCATGTGGCAAACAAAGTGCCATAGACGGAGAGGTTACCATGCTGCAGTTGCAGGTGTTGGGCTGGACAACATTGAGCTGGTACATCATCTTACAAACTGTAACCACACAGGTCCACACTGTGCACATCCCAGACAATAGGGGGCGCCAGGACCTGCAGGGCAGAGCCACTCCCACACACACAACAAACAGCAGATTAAACATGCACACCTGGGAACAGAGCACAAGAGACATGTCAGAGGGAGGCGGACAGGACATGCTACATTGGTAAAGTTCATGCACCTCCTTCACTGAGATCCAAATCATGTAGGAGGAGACAATTTTGACAATATGAAGTTCCAGAAGCCACCAGAGGAGACGCTGCAGACGTTGTAGAGACAGGAGGAGGCGTAGAAACAAGACCGACAGGCGGTCCACTACCAACCTCCAGGACACCAAGACTGAGGAGAGACCAGATGTTACTTTGCAGTTCTATTTACGCTTTTCTGAGCCACAACACGACGACATGCCTGTGATTTGATCAGACAGGGTGTCCTCCTCAAACATAGAGGGGTACTCTTCCTCTTCTTCTTCTGATCTCCATTTCTCCTCAATCCCCTCCTCCTCTTTTTCCTGGACTCCTCCTTTGTCTTCTTCCAGAGGAAGCTGAGAAGCTCCTTCCACTGACAGATCCACAAGGCTGCCCTCACTGTGGACCAACCTGAAACCAAGGTCAGCAGGGCAAACATGTACCACGTGTACCATGTGACGTCACGTCTAACACAGAGGATGTGGGGATGTTATGCGTGTTACCTAGTGATGGTGCTGTTGTGCGTGTCCACCACTGTTTTGAGGTCAGTCAGCTGGAGAAAGGGCTCATGGAAGTAGTGCAGGTGTACGATGCACACCTTCAGAATAACAAATAAGATTAGCTTTAGCATTAGTGGCATTAGTCCACATGTCCAGTAATGTTTGTCAATCGGTACCAATAGGAAAGCTGTGGGAATGAAGATCCTGGTGAAGAGAACCGGAACAGAGAATTTCTCCAGACCTAAATCCTCTAGCCTTGAAGACAAGACAACTTAAAAACATCTACTCCTTCTTGACCGATGAGTCCACCACTTGCACAAACCTGTGAGTGCTGAGTCCAGTGTAGTAGCTCCAGGTATGGAGGGATGAGGGGAACTGGAAGGTGTAGACCAAAATGAGGACCAACATTGAGTAAACCACCACGGCGACCCAAAAGCCTCGCAACAAGGCCCGCCATTTTTCGTAGTTCAACTACAAGACAAGGGCACGCACAAGCTTGGAACCTTGTTTTAGAACTCAAAATCATCAGTGGTACCTGGTAAAGGGCGACACAGCACAGGAACATCATCATGTAGATGACCTTGTATAGGACAATTTTCCCTTCAAAACTGACAAAGAAGAACATTGTCCCACAGACGTAGATCCAGTATTTGACAAACATCCTGGTCACCACGGCCACCAGAGCCTCCATCTGAACTCCTCCACTCAACAAAAGCACCTTCTCATAGGAAATCTCTTGTATCTTCTCTTGCTCCGCCTTCTGATCCTCTGGAGGCCAAGACATAAGACAGGTGAACAGAGACGCAGACAGGTGACCGCCGTGAAAGACACGGACAGAAAGGCGTTTTACCTTTGCTATGGACAGTGATGGTGGACAATTGTGACTGCGTCTGTGTGTCTTTCTGTCTGTCTTTCTTCTCCGTGAGTGCTTGACGCAGCAGCAGCCAGAAGGTCAATAGGCACACCAGCTGCAAATATTATTACAAAGTCATATCAGATTACCGTGTCTGACCAGTACAGAGTCTGCATTCTAGTCTCCCTACCTTCGAGGCAAGCTCCTTGCAGGGATCGTCTTTTTTCGGGAACAGTCCGGGGACTTCCGGGACAGCAGCAAAGCTGTAGATGTACTGCAGGATCAGCAGCAGGTTGCCGTAGGCAACCAGCCATGGTGACGACATGAGTGTATAGCGGCGTCGCTCGCGCATCATCCACAGCGTGCATGACCAGAGAAGCAACACACACGTCATCCACGACACGTAAGTGATGGACCATGCCATCATGGCGATCAGAGCGCAGATGTAACTCTGCTTGAGAAGGAAGCTGAAGGCCATGGAAGCCACACCCGGTCCAGGTGCTTCCTGCTCCTCCCCCCATGCGTCAGCATCTCCTTCGAAGACACACGTCTCCAACGTGTCTGCAACCATGAGCACAAATGAGGTGTGGATTTGGCGTAAACTCTGAACAAGCTGACTGCAGGTAGAATATGCCCTCACCTGATTGGCTAAGGGAGTAGTGAGGCGTGTCCAACTCAAGGGCTGTGGTCTGTGTGGGCGGGGCAAAAGACTCAGAGGGACTGTCGTTGGTAGAAGTATCCAGAACCTGAACATATGACCACAATTTCATTGTAGACACATTTGACAAGTCGAAAGTAGGCTAAAAACATCCAAACATTACATCTCTATAGTCCTGCTCATTGTGAGCTTTCCTCCACAGCTCTCTCCGCCTCTCTGCTGTGACGTCACTGCTGACCTCATCACTAACAAAGCTTGTTGTGGTGATCATGTCACAGCTACCGGGGTCCGCCGATTCAGTCTTGTCCGTGTTCAGTACCCCTTCCCCATTTATCAGCTGGAGAATGACGGCAAGATTAACACTTAGCGTTAAACCACACCATGCTTCTCAGCCAGAGTTCATTTTGACAGGAGTTTTTAATTTAGTTGTAACTAGTTGAAATAAATGAAATACATGTCCCCCTCCCTGAGTCCCCACCTTATTGTGGTGGAGGAGTTTACGTGTCCCAATGATCCTAGGAGCTAAGTTGTCGGGGGCTGTCATGCCCTTGGTAGGGTCACCCATGACAAACAGGTCCTAGGGGAGGGACCAGACAAAGAGTGGCTCAAAAGACCCTAATGATGAATGATACAATTGGACTTCGTTTTCCCTCGCCCGGACGCGGGTCACCGGGGCCCCCCTCTGGAGCCAGGCCGGAGGCGGGGCACAATGGCGAGCATCTGGTGGCCGGGCCTGCACCCATGGGGCCCGGTCGGGCACAGCCCGAAAAGGTAACGTGGGTCCCCTCTCCCATGAGCTCACCACTCGTGGGAGGGGCCAAATGGGGTTGGGTGGAAAGAGAGCTGGGTGGCGGCCGGAGGCAGAGGCCTTGGCGGTCCGATCCTCAGCTACAGAAGCTAGTTGTCGGTACGTGGAATGTCACCTCTCTGGCGGGGAAGGAGCCTGAGCTGGTGCGTGAGGTGGA
>QODF01000026.1:6692774-6910065 GCA_024372805.1 Oostethus manadensis | reverse complement strand
GGGGTGGATGAGATCCGCCTCGAGTTCCTTAAGGCCCTGGATGCTGTGGGCGTGTCTTGGTTGACAGGACTCTGCAGCATTGCGTGGACGTCGGGGTTGGTGCCCCTGGACTGGCAGATCGGGGTGGTGGTTCTGCTTTTCAAGAAGGGGGACCGGAGGATGTGTACTAACTATCGTTGAATCACACTCCTCAGCCTTCCCGGTAAGGTCTATTCAGGGGTTCTGGAGAGGAGGATCCTAGGATAGCCGAATCTCTGATTCAGGAGGAGCAGTGTGGTTTTCGTCCTTTTTGTGGAACTGTGGACCAACCCTATACTCTCGGCAGGGTCCTTGAGAGTGCATGGGAGTTTGCCCAACCAGTCTACATGTGTTTTGTGGACTTGGAGAAGGCATTCGACCGTGTTCCTCGGCGAATACTGTGGGGGTGCTCCGGGAATATGGGGTATCGGACCACCTAATCCAGGCGGTTCGTTCCCTGAATGACCGGTGTCAGTTTGGTTCGCATTGCCGGCAATAAGTCGGAGCGGTTTTCAGTGAGGGTTGGACTTCGCCAGGGCTGCTCTTTGTCACCGATTCTGTTCATTACTTTCATGGACAGAATTTTTAGGCGCAGCCAGGGCGTTGAGGGGTTTCAGTTTGGTGGCCGCAGGATTCGATCTCTGCTTTTTGCAGATGATGTGGTCCTGTCGGCTTCATCGAGCAGTGACCTTCAACTCTCACTGGATCGGTTCGCAGCTGAGTGTGAAGCGGCTGGACTGAGAATTAGCACCTCCAAATCCGAGTCCATGGTTCTCGCCCGGGAAAGGGTGGAGTGCCATCTCTGGGTCGGGGATGAGGCCCTTCCTCAAGTGGAGGGGTTTAAGTACCTCGGGGTCTTGTTCACGAGTGATGGAAGGATGGAACGCGAGATGGACAGGCGGATTGGTGCGGCGTCTGCAGTGATGCGGACTCTGCACCGATCTGTCGTGGTGAAAAGAGAGCTGAGCCAAAAGGCCAGAGCTCTCGATTTACCGGTCGATCTACGTTCCTACCCTCACCTATGGTCATGAGCTTTGGGTAGTGACCGAAAGGACAAGATCGCGGGTACAAGCGGCCGAAATGAGTTTTCTCCGCAGGGTGGCTGGGCTCTCCCTTAGAGATAGGGTCAGAAGCATTGTCATCCGGGAGAGACTCGGAGTAGAACCGCTGCTCCTCCGCATTGTGAGGAGTCAGATGAGAAGGCTCGGGCATCTGGTTAGGATGCCTCCCGAACGCCTTCCTGGGGAGATGTTCAGAACACGTCCAACCGGTAGGAGGCCTCAGGGAAGACCCAGGACACGGAGAGACTATGTCTCTCAGCTAGCCTGGGCACGCCACGGCATCCGCCGGGAAGAGCTGGACGAAGTGGCCGGGGAGAGGGACCTCTGGGCTTCCCTGCTTAGGTTGCTGCCCCCGTGACCCGACCTCGGAAAGCGGACGAAAATGGATGGATGGAAATACATGTCAAGTGTGTCTGATGTCATCACCTGGTTTCTCCACAGACTGGCAACTGTGTGAAAGAGCATCAGCAACATCAGCGGACTGACAAAATGAAACCATCTGAGCTCTGGGTTCACTTGCATTCTCCAGGGGGCAGCGCAGTCCACCAACACCAGAGGCACCATGCCAAACACACTGCAGCATAATCATCATCAATTATTCATTATTCATATCAACCAATTAGTCCATTGTCTGAACTGAAAAGGGCGAGGAGGAAAAAGAGTTGGTGAAGGTCAGCTCCTCATCCCTTGTGTTTGTGTACCGTTACCTTGCAGAGGTGTGGTTGGGAAGCCACGCCTCCTGCAGTGACGGCAGCTGGTAGCCGTAGACAAGTAGGAAGTGGCAGGAGGAGTAGACCAGTGACATCACAGACAAACACCTGAAGAGGATGGGCGGGACCCAACCAGATCTCGCCCACCAGGTGCAAACCACCTGGAAACACAGCAGGTAGGGCAGGGAGGAGAGGGACGGAAGCACGATACCTGGAATTTTGAGAGGAGGATGGGGTGTGAAATAGGATGGTTCTGGGTCAGTGTCTCACCCAGTCACAATGGTACTACTGATGCTATGTCAGTACTTCACTGGTTCTATGTCAATGTTCTATGGATTCTAAGTAAGTATCTCACTTGTTCCCATGGCTTTATACATCAGTGTCTCATGGGTTCTCCCAGTTTTATGTCAGTGTGTCATGGGTTATACTGGTTTTCATTGACTGTCTCATTGTCTAAGAATTCTAAGGGAATATCTCGCTGGTTGGGTTCTGCAGGTGTTATGTCAGCATGTCATGGGTTCTACTGGTTTTTATTTATTTGTTTATTTTGACAGGGACAGTGTACATTAATAGCATGGCTGCAAATGCACCAGAATTAGCTAAAAGGCTATTTTTCATCTGTTGTCCCTGGACAGATGGCAAACCTGTCTCCCTAAAAACAAGACAAAAAATATTATAAAACAAAAATTACAATATTCCGTAATGAATCCACAAACAAACAATCATTTAAAACAGCTGTTACAAACACTGTCAATAAAAGTATTGAGAAAAGACAAGCAAAACACAGGCATCATACAAAACAGACGACAGCTATTCCACCACATCCAATTCAAAAGAAAACACAAGTGCTAGTATGGTTAGCCAGGGGAGAGTCATTAGTATTGTTAATGCAGACATGTTTGATGCGTTATAAACCAATGTTTTAGATGCTTTTTGAACAGAATATAAGTACTCATCTCCCTAATGTTCTGAGGGAGCGAGTTCCACCCTTGTGCAGCTGTAACTGAGAAGGCACTCTGACTGAAGACACTTCTCCTTAGAGGAACAATACAGTCTCCACGGGCAGACCCTCGTGTTACCCTCTTAGTTATAACTGAGTATTTCACTGGTTCTGTGGATTCTAAGTGAGTATTGCACTGGTTTTATGTCAGGGTGTCATGGGTGCTACCGGTTCTGATTTAATGTCTCATTGGTTCCATGAATTTTAAGTAAGTATCTCGCTTGTTCCCCTGTTTTTATACATCGGTGTCTCACGGTGTCAGGGTCTCTGCAGGTTTTATGTCACCGTGTCATGGGTTCTGCTGGTTCTCGTTGAGTGTTTCACTGGTTCTACGCATTCTAAGTGAGTATCTCACTGCATCTACTAATTTTTGCCAGTGTTTTATGGGTTCTGCAGGCTCTTATTGCACTGGTTCTCCGTCTCTGTTAGCGTCACATGAGTTCTACTGGTTCCAAATCAGTGTGTCACTGGTCTAAAGTGAGTGTCTCTTCTGGTGTTACCTGTGAGTCCGAGCAAAACTGTCAGCAGAACTTTCCCTCCAGTGGCCATCATGTTTGCGAGCATTATCCTGGTTTTGCAGAAAAATACTTCCAGTTCAGCCAGGAGTCGATTCTTTTTGGGTCCTTCTTCGTCTTCGTCAAAAACCACATCATCCTGACGACCCTGCTGCTGGGCACACAACAAACTAGGTTCTTGAACAGTCAACAACAATTTGGTTTAAAGTGATTTAGAAATTGAACTGACAATGGTCACACTCTGCCAATCTGATCCCCATGACGTCTGGTTTTATGTAAAGTGACTCCAACAAGACGACCGATAAACAGATTGAACCAGAAACCTGATCACTATTCCCTGTGTGTGTGTGTGTGTGTGTGTGTGTGTGTGTGACCAAACAAGGTTACCTTTAATAAATAGCTTACTGAGTTACACAATAACAGACAAGAAACCTCATTAAGAAATGAGAAGAGACGACTTACAAGATTATACCTGCGCCATGTGTGTCTGTGTGTATGTGTGTGAGAGAGAGAAAGACCTGCGTGTGTGTTTCAGGGGTCAATCTCAAGCTGAGCCTCCATGTCACCAGGCCTATGACCAGCACGCCAACATCTGGAAGGATGTGTCGCACAGCTGAGGCTACATCACTTCCTGTAAGGCTGAGTGGCAGTTAACACAAACATTATTATTAATTTGACTATGAAGACAAAGAGTAACACAACAGAACAATGGTTCTGGAGATGACTGTCTGTTTCCTGCATGCAGTGTAGAATCACCCAGTGTGTATGTCCTGAGGAAGGCCCTACAGTGAGCATTGTCATGCAGTTCCTGTTCATTCATTCTACACAAGGACTCATGCTGAGATGATCAGCTCAGACTCAAAGTCGGAGTCTCTAAAAACATTCTTAAGCATATGTGTGTTTCGCCTCTCTTTCTCACCTGACCAATCCCAGCTGACCCAGCGCTTTCTGCCAGGATGTGCCTGCAGATGGACACAGTGTGAGGAGAAGAAGACAGCTGGACACAATGTAAGACTCAGGCATTAAGCTTACAGTTGTACTCAGGCTGTAGCGTTGTTGTGGTCAGCTGAAAGAACGTCTGCAGTAACAGGAAGAGGAAACTGGACACACAAACGGCTGTCACACAGCGACTTGTGTTACCTGGGGGACAGATCAGTTCATTTCAAAATGGCCGCCATGAACAAGTTATTGTTGTATTATACAATACACATACTGCATCTCCTCCAGTAACAAGAAGAAGTAATATCGCACTCTGAGTCAGCTGTGCTTTCTATTCTCTTGTTTTCCTCAGGAAGGAATCACCTGAGGCACGCCGCAACATGTGTCATCTTTTGTCTCTCTATATGTCTTTTGTGACTCCGTGTTTTTTTTACATGTTTGTGTGAGTTTTTGTATGTGTCTCTAAATGCCTTCATTTGTGTGTCTTCACGTGTTTGTCTTTTTGTGTGTCACTTCTTTGTATGTCTGTATATGAATGCCTCCTTGTATTTACATGTCTATGGATGTCTCAGTATGTGTGTCCCTATGTGTTTGTATATCTCTTTGTGTCCCTATGTATGTCTCCACGTGTCTCTCTGCGTGCCTTTGTTTGAATGCGTGTTATGGCTTGATGTACTGTACACATTTGTCATTGAGAATCTATTTAAAATGAACATAAATGTAATTTATAATGCAATGAAAATGAATGCAAATGTGATGGTATAATGAGGTGTCTTTCCTTCCATTTTTGTTGCGTGGGGTGTGAGCCACGAGAGAAAATCAATTGATTTGTTGGACTTTTCAAATGCAGATGTTTTTTTATTCGAATTTGAACATCTATCCTGTTAATAAGTCGTACCTTCCTTCTGTTAGCACCAAAACACACCGTTTATTGTTAGTGTCCCAATTTGCGACCTGTTATTTTGTGTTCTGGGGTGGAAATATAATGGGATGTCCTTGCATGTTAGTTTGCGTGTCTCTGCGTGTCTCTGTCATGACATCACTGTCAGTCTAAACAGACGTGACGACACACGTCTTCATACACGTTTGTTTACGCCGACACAATGCATTGTAACAGTAATTCTAAAACCGTTGTACTACTGGTAGAACTCGGGCTCCATTGACAGAAATGAAAAAAATGAACGGTACTTGCAGAGCAAAAACAATTCTGAGGAGGGACTACGCGGAAGAACTTTAACTGCATTACAAACGTCAGTATGTTAATGTAATGACCTTTTGTGACAAGTCTGACATTTGTTCTCTGTGTGGGCGATCCACATCAATAGATTTACCTGCTCCCAGGGAGTTGCTGGGTTCCGGCAACAGGGGCAGCAGGAGCAGCAGGAGAATGTAAACCAGGGAGAAGCCATTAAAACGCAGCAAAGCAGCTGAGAAGACAAGATGTTGAATATTTGTATATAGACCAGTGTCGCTAATGTTTGAAAGAATGACATCATTCCAAACAAACATGACAAGTGTATTTGTCTTCCAGATGACAAACAGGAAGTGGCTGTCAAAAGAAAACACCAAGGAAGAGTGTGTCGCCTTGTTCTGCTTTCCCTCGTCCCACCCCCACTTTGCCCCCACTTTCTCAGGTAACAACATCTGGTTGTGTGTGCGTGTTGACACACTGCTAACCACTCACACACATACACACACGCACACACTCCTCCCCCTCTGTGTGGAATGTGAGGCGCTTTTAAAAGTGTACCACCACAGAATGTGCTGGAATATCAAAAATAAGTTAGTGTGCTGCTAATATTTACTAGCTTAAGGATTTTTTGAATTTGTTAGCATTGCTGGCATCTGCCAGTGAACATCTTTGGAACATGTTATCATTTGTAATGATTATCAGATATGCACTCATGGGCAAACATGCTAGCACTGACAGCCTAACACAACTGTTAGCAACATTTATCTCTAACAACGTACTTAAAACACAATTTAGGTTTTGTATACAAGTAGTTTTTTGTATTTTTGAAAATCTTTGAGTAAAAACGCTGTAATAAGCATGCATGCCCAGTAGGGGGCGATCTCCCTTAGTAAAGAAACATTAAATCTATTTCCTGCCAGGTTTTATTCCCACCAAAAACTGATATGTAAATCACGTGACTAATTTGCCATATAACTTGTGTTTTTACAAGACAATCAAGTCTCCCTGAAAATTGTCACATATAGAATATGTTATTCAGAAAAAGGCTGTAATGTGCATGCCAGGCCAGTAGATGGCCATGACATTTTGTAAAGACATTATTCCAGGTATTGGTCTAAAAGTGATAACTGTAAGTCATATGACTCTTTTGGAGCTACTTTGCAGTGTAGACGTTGATGATAAAGCATTAAAAACAACAAAAATAGCCCCGATTTTGTTTTGGTTGTTATATAGCCAAATAAACCAATTTCCCAACATATTAACATCACGTGCTTGTTAACATTTGGAAAATACATTTTAATTAAACAATAAGTGACATCTTGTGTTCATGTGAGTTAATGAAATTAAAAACTACTTAATGATTATTGTGCAAATTGGTTTCTTCTTCAAACACGTGATCAGATGAGCTGAAAGCTTTCAATCAATGGCGAATAAGCAACTGTTAAAATTATAGTAGCATTGATATTGTTTATACTACTTAAAGAACCAACCTGCAGTCAAGCTGAGGGGCAGCAGAACCCTAAAGAGGAGACCCACCACCAGCTCGGAGGACATCCTGCATCCAGTCCCAGCAACTGGCCCGTCCTGCGGATTCTGGTTCGGTCCCCAAAAAGTGGGGGTCTGTCAGAGGTCTGCGTGGCCGCCGGCCGAGCAGCGAGTCCGCCTGAAGGCTGCCACACACTCCGGTGTCATCCTCCACACACACTTTGAGTCAAGCCGACCCAAAGTCTGACCCACTTGTAAAAGTACAAAAACGCTTAAAGGAGAGAAAACGATCAAGACTTTCCTCTGTGTTGACTTTAATCCACGGGTTTTCTTTTCTTTTTCTTCTTTAGGACATAAAAACAACTTGAGACGCGTAGATGTTTTCTGACTTTTTTTTCCCTTTCTCGCTGACTTAAAAAAAAAATCTCACATACCTCTAGCTCCGCCTCTACTCATTGACTGACAACCACTTCCGCCAATCCGCGTCATATTACGGCCTGCCAAAGCCTTCATAAAAGCCCCCAAAATATCAACGATCAAATTACAGCGACACCATTTAATCTCAAATCACAGTTGAACTTGTTAAAACGATGCATAACCTATCAATAATCAAGTCACTTCATCAGATCTTATTTGAGCACTGAAAGGCATTTTAGGTGAGTTAATTACACCAAATGGTCAAGTTAATGAAGGGTCATTAATGAAAATTGTAGGCAGTCTCCCTCTGCTGGATGACTCTGGCAATTACACGCATACGTAGTATAGTATGTCACATTGTCGCTTTTACATTTAAATGTTTTACAAAACAATAATTATCAGACAAATAGATGAATAAACTAAAAAGCCAGCATGTACATGTGCAAATGCTGTTATTTGGGTTAGCTTAAGTACAATAGCACTCTTTTTTAGAAATGTTCCCTTTAATTGGACTGCAATGCTGTTAGCTTTATTGTTAAAGAACAAATTTTTAAAAATTTAAATATCTGATCTACCATTAGTAGTACAGTCTGTACAGTACCCTGTTGTAGGGCATAAAATAAAGCCCATCACATGATGCGGTCAAGACAGCTGGGATTTTTTAAAATAACTTCTAGAAGAGGGCTATTCAACAATTGTTCTGGGAACCATCATTTATAGAGTTTGTAATTTGTTGGATATATATATATATATATATATATATATATATATAAATGCATTAGCTAGCTCAATCCTGGAAGCGAGAGGCCATTGTAAGCCAATCAAAGAAGCTCGTATTGCCGCAGGTGCATTCTCTGGATGATATCACGACAGTCGTTAAAGACACGACGGATGTTCTCTGTGTCGACCGCACATGTGAAGTGAGGGTAGCAGTAATGTTTCCCATCACCGCTCGCTGTACTGATCCTCTGATGAAGAAAGACCGGTCATTAGGTGAAATTGAATTATATGTTAATAGACCACAACGTTTCTTCTCTTACCAGAAACTCATCTCTGATGAAAAATTTGGCTCTCGTCACCCTGGCATCTTCATCCGCATCCGGAACAGTATCAGGAGGAACAGAGTAGCTAGTGTATTCCGGGAAATAATCCTCCAGTTTGGATTTCCCTGCCAGTATTTTATCAGCAAGAACATCCTGTTTGTTGAGGAACAAAATGACTGAGATGGTCTTCAGAAACCTGCAGCCAATCACAAAAACAGAACAGGTGGCATTAGCCAATCACAGAATAGGCTAGGCTAATCAACAGGAGTCAAGCAGACTGCAAGAACCTGTTGGTCCAAATGGATTTGAAGAGGTCCAGAGATTCCCGCAGCCGATTGGTGGAGTTGTCCTCTCGGATCACCATGTTGTAGCTGCTGCTTGCCGCCACAAAGATGATGGCCGTCACGTCTGAGTGACATTACATGACTGTCAGTGTTTGCTTTTGAAGAACAACATCAACGCTATCTCACCATTGAAGCACTGGATCCACTTCCTGCGTTCGTCCCTCTGCCCACCTACATCAAACATACTGACGGACACACAAACACACGGTGGGAGGATTTCAAACAACCAAAAACTAGTGACAGGGCATGGCTTAAGACACTCACTGAAAGTTGACTTTGTCCACTTGGAAGCGGGTTTCAAAAATCCCTGAAGTCAGAACTCTGCAGCGTAGCAAATCCTGAAGAGAAGGCCGCTTTGAGAGTCTGCCTAGTGAAATTAACTTGAAGCAGATTTTTTGTTTTGTTACCTGGTCAGTAGGAGTGTAGTCGACCCTTCTGACTGACTCCAACCTGTTGAGGAAGCTAGGACACACCTGATTGGTCCACTGGGATTCATGAAGTAGAAGTGTGTGTGCGCGTGCGTCTTACTACTGAGCGCAGTCAATCAGCTGGTACTCGTTGGCACGTTCGTAGCACGCCTTCACGCCCTCATCCTCCCAAAGCCTCTGAGCATGCTCGAAAAAGTCCTGAGAGACACCACGGGTGTCATCATCAGAGGAGGAAGTCTAGCGAGTCTAAGAGTTGTTTTGTCTCTTTTGCGTCCCTGCGAGACGTTTGCTTAATGAGGCCACAGGTGACACACACCTGACTGTGAAAGTGTGTGTGTGTGTGTCTCTCATTAACATGGTGACAACAAACATTAAGTCGATCTCCGGTGTGTGTGTGTCAGTTACCTCAGTGTATTCAAAGTCAGAGAGTGGTGCGATGCCTTTGATGTAGTCAATTCTGAACTGGTTGCCAGGGTTACCAAGAGGAACAGGTGGTGTCAACATGCTCATGGCGGACACTATAGTCTGACATAAAATAAGGTGTCGGTGTCACTCAGCCAGTCATGTGATCTGGCCCCATGTGACCTACCACAATGGCATCCTTCACATTCTTCCTGATGTCTTGAACCTTCTGCTGCTTCTCTCTGAAAGAAAAGCAAGTTTCTTTCAAGTGCCAAGTGGATCGGCTCATCTTCTGAAGTTCTTTGGAAGCAGACGTCAGGTGGGGCAGTCATTTCAAAATAAAGGCACCTCGAATGTGACTCACTCAGCGTTGAAACCGTCCACGTGAAGAATCCTCATCTGCTTGACGATGGTGCTCTTACCTGACTCTCCCGCTCCTGCACGCAGACGGGTAGTGAGACACGCGGGAGGTGAGACAGGCGGGAGAGACAAACAGGACGTGAGACAGACCAAGCAGTAACAGTCGGTGCGTGGCTTTGTACGCCTGCCGCTCTTTCTGCAGCTGCCTCTCTATCTTCTTGTTGGCTTCTCGTTTGGCTTTTTCGTCCAGTCGTTCTTCCTCCGTCTTCCCTCCCAGACAGCCCATGTCCACTGGGGGCAGAGACACCCACAATCCATCAGTCCCTTTAAACTTCAAAAAGACCTGAGAATTCTACCTGTGGTGTCTCTGGCTTGTTGAGCGTCAACAGGTCCAACGGCGTCCGTCCATCAACGTCAAAGACTTGCAGTCCACTTCAGCCAGATGGCATCCTGTAGCTCTTTGAACGACTCCACTAGTGTTATGGCAAAAGAGCCAAGAAACAAACTCACCTGCGCACACACACACACACACACACACCCCAATTCGGCGCTCCGCCTCATTAGTGGAATGGTTGGCGTCTTTGGGGGATTTCAGTGTTTTCCTTCTTGTGTCTCTTTCCTGCTTGACAACGAGACAACGCGCTTCTTCTTCTGGCTTGAAGGTCAAAGAAATGTTTGTTTCACATCAGCTGTTTTGAAATCGGACTGCTTGGTCCCGACTACAGGACAGGATGGCCACCACGGGTACCAGTTGGCAGTGTAGTGGGATACATTGCAGCCTTGTCAGCAGGCTGACCAACACTTGGACTCTGTCCGATTGACATTTTATTTGTTTACAAACATTGTTTACAAATGTAGCTTTCTTCACATCAGTTGATCTTCATGGGCTGGACCAAGGCTTTGCCCCTTTATCTTCCAAAGACCTCAGCCTAAGTGAGGTGACAATGTTTAGATTAGCTCAACAGCGTTAAAAGGTCACACTCACTCTCGGTGGTGTTGGTCGCAGAAGTTGGACAGTCGCTTCATCTCCGTCTGGAAGAATCCCTGAAAGATACAAAAGCAGCAAATTAGTAAGGAGAATTGTAATGTTGGTCTGGTCAAATAGTATTATTGTTACCAGAATCTGAGAGCACATGTTGTTGAGATTTGTCGAGTTTTCCTCCAAACACTTGAGCTGATCTGCGATAGAATTCTCAAAGTTCTGCATCAGAACCAACCTAACAAACACACAAACATGAAAGGTCTGCCGTGGTGCAAAATTTACTTTAACGATGTTCTGACAGTAATGTGTCACAAGAACACCAGAAAAAAAAACTGCTTTTGACATATCCACAAGCAATAAGAACCTGGAGTTCTGCCAACCGTTTGTCAGTCAAGTTTCATGCATGGGAATTGATTGTTGCTCATTTGCATTTAAGCTACAGAAACAAAATGACATATTCCCTGTGAATTGAGTTTACAAGAAGCACTTTTAGTCTAAACAGTCCAGCATCAAGGAAAGATTTTAGCCAACACACTTCCTACACACTATTGTAGGGCTTCTGAGACTTGGTGAAAAACACTATATTATGGGAGACCCATGTTATTATTATCATTATTCATTATGAGTGAGACCGATGATTTAAAATCAGGCAGGTGGCACCTGTGTTGATGGACTGCTGAGAACAGTGAGGAGACATGTTCTTGACAGTCTTTCAGTGTTGACAGAACCTCGGATTCCACTTTCTGCCAGCAGCCCTGAAAGGAAGTGGAAGGCACTGGAGTGGATGTGTTGTCAGCCCACCAAAAAGGCGCCAATAGCTTTGTTCTACTGACCGTGTAATGCTGTTCAAGTTTGGTTTTGAAGATGCTGAAGGCATTTTGGATGCTTGAAGTCATGTCAAATTGTGTGTCCACCTGCAGAATATCGTCAGCTTTCCGTCTTGCCAAAGATGGTTCTGCCTTGTCTGCTCCACTAGGCTCTGCCCCTTCCTGACCTGGCCATTCTTAAAAAATGATTATGGAAAAAGGTATTATGTTTTTTTTTTTTTTTAAATAATGTGCCCAAACATATATGCTGATGATTTTGAAAATGATACCTTCAGGGTCCTCTCCCTCAGGCTCCACCCCCCCAGGTTCTGCCTTCCTCCGCTGTGCAGACACATTCTCACGTCCTTCTGAGAGGTAGCCTTCACAAAAAGATAAAGCATTCATTACAATAATTTCCATTGAAAGTACGGTTGTTGAGAAGTCAATATGCACATCTTGACTGCAAAAACATGCTCCGCAGCAGCACCATGTGGAATACTGCTGTAATGACAAGTTTAAGTCAAGAGTTGAAGACCTGAATCTCCAGCTGCTCGCTTCCTGTCGAAACTGGAACCTTCCTGCACACATAAAACAACAAACAGGTCATTCCATCCAATTGCTGTTCTTATGGATGACTAAATAGAAAAAGTGACCATTGTTGTTGCAGAGATATCCAACTTCTCTTCCTGTTGGCTCGTAGGCTCCACCTCCACAAGGCCTGGAAATGTTTTTTGAGCATGAGAGGACTTTCAGTAAATCAGGTGTCATGTCTCACCTGAGCTGTACGATGGCGTCGAGTGTCTAACTCTGTCGAAGAGGATGGATGCTCTACTTGTACGAGGCTTCTGATAAGGACGCCGGACACCATCAAGCATCAAATATATACGAAATATTAAATAAATGAAAAAAAGTTACCTTGGCAATAGAGTAGTCTTCATCGCTGCTCGGGGACGATAGAGGAAGAACTGCACAAAGATGGACACAGCCTGATTGGAACATGTGACTGGAACTGGAGCTTTATTTTGAAAGGACTAACCCTTCAGCTGACTGTGTTGCTTCTTCCTGTTAAAAAGTCTGCCATGTGTCCCAGCAGGGGTGGGTGACGCCTGGGATGTACCACCCGTGTTTTGGCTAGATCCACTCGGAGACACAATGAAGACCCTGCAGGCCGCTGCCTCCAGCTCTTCGAGGAACTCGGGGCTGAAGAGCAGTGTCACCGTCTGACCTCTGTTGTTCAGGTGCAAGATGGGAACGTTCAGCTGCACACTGAGGACCGCCTGAGCCCCAGTGCATTCTGGAGATAAATGAAAGTGATAACAATGTGTGATGGAGACATTCTAACGCATTGAAAACACACCATCCTGCTGAAGCAGAACTTTGTAGTCGTCCACGTCATCCCGCTGAAGGTGGACCGACCCCCACAGGAAACCCTGAGAGGACGCACACTCGGAGAAGACGCACAATCACAGGACACACGGGAGACACACATCACTACTACCTGAGGCACGTCAATGAAAAAGCTGACACACTGTGACCCAAAGTTAAAGTCCACCCAGAACTCGTCCAGTTTCTCATCTTTGGGGCGAAACAGCTGATGACGATGAAGGTGTGAGAGTCAACACATGAGACACAATCTCGTCCAAATTCTTACCTCTGTGGATTCCAAGAAGGCTCTCAGACACGGGAAGGTGTGAACCCTGAAAGACAAACAACCTGAGTGAAGCAGCCATACCCTCACATACCCATCTATCACTCCGTCACCTTCTCTGGTCGCCATGGCGATGGTTGATGAAGTTCAGGAAACGCCTACAGTCCTGGAGGACATGCCGGCGAGAGAGTGAGATTCCGACAAGTCAAAATAACAGAGACAAGTTGGACACCCACCACCTCAAAGTCGGCATCTTTGATGTCACAAAAGACTTTGCGGGTGTCACAGCAGGAGAACCACTCATTAGCTCTCTGGGCTCGCACCTTCCTGGGAGTCAGACGACACAACGCCTCCGATAGGCTAACCTGTAGCTCATAGTCTGGAAAGCAGCCCTCACAATGTTACTGCAAAAGCACTAGTCAAAGATCCTCTATGTGACAGGAGAGATTTGCTGTTTTACGGGTCGGCTACAAAAATGCTAGTCAAAGATCCTTAATATGAGAGGATTACTGTGCTTTTTTATTTTAAGAATCTACTAAAACTCCCTTTTCCTGGAGGAAGTGACTCGACTCACCCCCCACTGTCTCAATGGCAGCCGCCACCTCCGACCTGCAAATGCACACAGCGTGTACTTGACGTATGTTAGCACGTACTCTTTGTGACGTGTGCTGCATCTCACATCTTTTGCACGTGTGTGTGTTCCATTTGGACCCGCCTCCTTTGATCTCTGCTTACAGACTCCAGGATGCTGTTGAAGGTTCTGATGGCCTGATGACAACACCAGCACACACCTTAATTATTACCGTTGCTACTACAACAAGGCTGTTTCCACAGATACCTCCAATCTTAGCGTGAAGGGGACTTTGGGCTCCAGAACCATTTGAAGCAGCTCCAAAAGCAGCACGGACAGCTGAGTGACTGACAGGCGGACAGACGCACAAATCAAATAAGAGGTCATGTGACTGGGCATCACATGAGCCACCAACCTGGTAGAGACGACTGACTCAGCAGCTGAAAGAAGAGACGAAGAACAACACTGTGGTCATGGAAACACAAACTTAACAACAGAAGGTGCCATCGTGCTGCGCACAAGCAGGAAGTCGTAGAAGCTTTCGATGAGGGTCAGGAGCTGGATGGAGCTTCTCAGGGGGTCGGCGGTCAAGACGTCGCGTAGTGTTTGGAACCACAACAAAACCTGAAGAGGGAATTATCACAGTAACTACAGATAGATCTACAGATGTATACGGCTAGACGCGGCGATAACTAGGGGCATCACGAAACAAGACGACACGAGATTGGTAGTGTTTTGACGTCCACGAACAAATCGGTTCTTTTGAACGGCTCGTTAGCATGACCAACGAGAACTGAGTCGCAGCTGAGAACGTTTTTTTTTTCCCGGTTACATGGGGAGGAGCGCATTCCAGCTAGCGCGGTGCTTATTAGCTATGCAGTCAACCCAAAGACAGTTCAGGAGTCATCCTTAGGGTTGAACCTTTTTACAACTACAAACTGTTTTGCATGAAAATTCATTGCACTCTGCTTTGTTTTTAATGTTTATGTTCAAGTCACGGTTTACACACATGCAGAGAATTCGTACAAAGGGTAATTCAAAATTGTGACGCCAATGTCAAAGCAGAGTGATATGGCGCCACACTGTGGAATATTTACTATGACTCAAGATCAGACATGTCAGATAAGGTTATAATTATTATTTCCGAATAATTCAAATTCATATTCATGGGGTATATAAATTCTTTACCNCAATGTCAAAGCAGAGTGATATGGCGCCACACTGTGGAATATTTACTATGACTCAAAATCAGACATGTCAGATAAGGTTATAATTAATATTTCCGAATAATTCAAATTCATATTCATGGGGTATATAAATTCTTTACCTCCCAGTGATTATTTCCCAGATAAAACGAGTTAATGCCAGACTGGCTTCTTAAAGCTTAACATAAAAACGAGGCCGTTTTTTTTTTTTTTTTTTAACGGTACTTTGAAAGGAACAGCTCACCAAGATCCGGCTTCCCTCAAAGAGCCATAAATTCCATCTCAAGAGATTGGGGGTCTATGAGACGAGATTTTAACATTACTTTTAAGAAAACTACAAGAAAAAATACAACAAATTATAAACAATATATTGCAATCTACTTATTTAATTTCTACTATGTTACACTTTTTTGCACTCTGCGTGTACGCTAGCTGCCCCGCCTCCAACCACCGAGAGAAAGAAACTGTGTGACTGACAAAAGGGCTCACTCCGTTCATGTTGTTCTATGGAACCAATGTACCAAGATTGTGAAACCAATACACAAAGTGAACTCTCTTCCTGCCTTACACCAGTTTGTTATCCAGCTCATTTTCCATTTACTGCGTGATACATTCATGAATTAATTTACTCTCACTTCCCGTTTGTCTTTCTGAAAGAGAAATCTTGCAAGATCTTATGACACGAGATCTCGTGGCACCCCTAGCAATGACGTATACTGTACATGCTTGTGGTTACGAGTGCTGTACTTTGGCAACAAGTCCGAGGCCGAGCAGCATCTTCAAGTCGTCTTTGATTTCCACAAGAATCTCCAAAGACTTCAAGATGATGGCCACCCGGCCATACTCGGCCCCGCTCAACTGCTGCACACAAAAAGGAAGGGACGTAAGGTCGGCAAACACAAAGTGGAATGATTGCGAGTCAGCCCGGTACCTTCTGGACCACCTGGTCCAGTCTGGTAAGCATGCAGTTTGTCACGCCTTCTTTGCGCAGCACAGACACCAGATGGGACGGGTCTCCACGGACAAGACACTCCTCCATTAGGGCCTCCAGCTGACACGTACAGACAGGGTGATGAGCTACAGATATCGCAGCCAATGGGGTGAAGGCGTAATCATTTCGGTCTGTATTGCTGTTTTCGCCTCTACTTCAATCACGTGGTTTTTAATGGGTAATGTGGACATCCAAATGCAGTAGTTTGGCCATTCGGCAGCAGAGGGCGCTGCAGCTCTCAGTATGAATCAGGAACACACAAGCTCTACAAAAAAACCCAAACTTTACCCCTCGCAGAATCTTGCGATGCTTCCGGTTTGAATGTCACGTGAGATCAACTATGATGGCAGGCTACGTTTTTGTCTTTGCTTTCATATGAGAATGAAAAGGCAAGTAAGATCGGGGACGACAATTATAAGAAATGAAAAAGAGAGAGGTCAGCATTTACCATCGCGTCTGTTGTCCTGCTGATGAGTCGATAGCGCGCGAAGCTGCAGCTCATTAACACGTGATCAGCGCATGCGCGGTTGCTCCGCAGAGTCACCCCCTCTTACTTTTATCAATTAATTGTTCTCATCTTTGTTCTTCATTTAATAATAATTGATCGATAATATTAATAATAATTGATCGAAGTAGATACCATGTTGAACATACAAAATATACAAAGTTATACTGCTTGCTCACAGACGTGCTTATTCATTCCAGCAATACCCATTAAAGGCCACTGGGTGTCAGTATCGCGTTGCAAACACCCGTTTCTGTTCCAGCTGCGTTATGTTTCTGTTAGGTGGCTAGTAGTTGCTTTTACTTTTATTTAATTTAATTTAGTCATATTATGCCATTATAATAATGGCGATATCTGGATTGCAACTGTCAGTCAAAGTTAGTGGGGATTGCTCTAAGACAGCATGGGAAACTCAGCTTCCACTAAAATGTTCCCCCAGAAAGGAAATGAAATATGTACTGCTGTGTGTACATTTCATTGACTAGATATGTGCTAGAATACCTTTTGTTCTGAATTAACTACTCATCACAGGTAACGCTGAGCGTCTACTGACTTTGATGGGAAAGCAAAAGTGGGTCATTCCACTACACAAAACTGGACAGTCATTGGATACATTTTTCCCGCCCATTGCGTGCTGAGCGTCTCTGGTGGTCTATAGGGCAGTGGGCTGGCCCGGACGCTCAGCTTCTGCATGATAATTGGATGATCTGTCTGACATGAAAATTCCCTTTTGATTGACAGAGAAATGAGCAAATCTGCGATGTTGAAGTATATTCCTACACCTGGAGCATTGTCTATGTTTTTAACCGATCCGGAGACTTTACCGATCCCCAGCAAGGGTTGAATTTACACTAAGAACACTTAGACCTTTTACATTTATTAGACCTTTAGACATGTATTTACATTTACATTTGAGCACTTGAGAGATTAAATATTTATTGTTACATGTCTAATATGTATGTATGTAAATAAATGTTTTAACTATAACCCTACTTTAGGCCCACCCTGTATAAATAAATAAACACATTATGATGTAGGCCAGAAAAAATAACCTTCCCCCTCCTTGAATGACCAGCAGCCGCCACTGGTCAAAGTTCCTTTTGTGTTAAAAAAAAAGAATTAAAAAATGTGTTTTTATTTACATTTTCTAGTTATGTTGTCTGTTTTCTGAGTACACGGAGCCAAGCAAATACAGTGTATAGTGTGCATAGTATCCTATTATTTTTTATTCTAGTGGTCATGGTCACCTGTGTGCAACTGGTCTGTGTGCACTGAAGCAAAAAAAATCTCGCCATTTCACAGGACCCTCGCCACTCGTTTTCAGCATGTGCGAGTGCATGATATGCTGTCCCACACCCACACACCCATGCACAATTTCAAGTAATTGATGACTAATGACTTGTTTGTTTTGGGAGAAACACTCACTTGTTTCCACAACACTCTTACATACACACACACACATGCACACAGGTGTCAAGTGAGAGTGAAAGATATATGACTACATTTAAAAATACATATATATATATTTTTTTTTATGAAAGTGAACCCAGTTTATTTAATAGTGGCTTAATGGTACATGCACATTGTCAATCGGGTTCTCTTTAATGTGACCAATCAGATAAAGCTGATTAATAAACTGCGTGCTACACTGAAATGATTTCATAAGTAGACATATCATTGTGATATATTTACAATTATATGTCAATTATGACTTTTGATGATGACTTTTTGATGACCACACACTCACACCCACACACACACGCACACACACACACACAGGAGTGTGCTGACGCGCTCACCTGCCTCTTCATTCAGACCTGACCCTCAAGGGAGCTGCACACGCTGCAGTGACACACCGCATGGGAATCTTGAGGACTTTTTTCCCACTCTTGTGATTCCTTTTGGACTACCCAAGGACTCTGGTTCAGGTACAACTTGGCCCCAAAGTCTGTGGAAAACAGCGGTGAGGATCAGGACCAGAATCGAGAAGCGGGACCCCGAAGGAGACGGAAAGGATGTCCCGAGCGGAGGAGCGTGAGGAGACAGACTGTGTTTGCTCATTTGGTATGAAGTCCACTTGGGACATCAATGACCCCAAGCTCCCTCAGGTGACCTCAGCCTCTTAATTCTTTGATTATCGATTGATCAAAGTGCAATGAAGTCACTTTTTTCACCAAAAAAGAATATATATATATATATATATATANTATCGATTGATCAAAGTGCAATGAAGTCACTTTTTTCACCAAAAAAGAATATATATATATATATATATATATATACATATATATCGAGCAAATGTGTGAAAATTCCACACAATAAAATAATAAAATATCAAGAAATTAAAAATAGAACACTTCCAGTTAACGTAATGCAGAATTTAAAAAGAAATTGGAAAAAATAACTCACAAATGTGTGTAAAAAGATTTAATCAATAACTTTATCAATTAAAATAATCAATTTGGCATTTGCTGTAAAAGTGCATAACGTTGGTTTGCAGCTTAACTATATATTTTAAGATACATATATTTTATTATAGACAGTATTTTTCTTTTTATTAACACTTTTATTATGATTATGTCATTGTTAGTGTTATAAAAACATGACTTGAATTCAGTCTAATTACTATTATTACTATTACTATTATTACGTGCAATAATTAAATTTATTAATATAAAAAATAAAATATCCAAGCAAATATACATTTGACGCAGTAAGATTTTCTCAAGGTTGTGTGGGTGTGCGTGTGTGTGTGTGTGTGTGTGTGTGCATGCATGCTTGCGCACATATTTTGGTTTCACTGGGAACAAAATATAAAAACCAGTTTTTACTGTTTAAACAACAAGAGAGAACACACGTGTACACATAAACACACACACACACACACACTCGACGTAAGTATGACTATCATTTGTGATAGAATCCCTTAGTACAGTACATTTAAATAAATGTATATTTTGCCAAATATTACTTATTATTATTATTATTATCGTCATTTATTTATTATTACATGAATTATTTTACAGCCTGACTTACAGTGACGATATCTAAAAAAACTAAATTTTTAAGTTTCAACAATGAATTTCAACAGATTGCAGTTAATTAAAAAAACAGGTCATATAATTAAGGATGATTAAATTAAACATTTGCAAACAAATGAAAAAGTGTTGAAGTGACACTGCTGCATCTAACATGAACACAAAAGAACAATTTCAAGAATTTCTAAGAGTATATAAACTTCTTTTTGGTTTTATTCAAGATTGTTCAGCTAAATGTATCTGATTCTGACAAAGAAACCATGTTTCTGGTTGATGTGACTACTTACATTAAACTAGTTTGCTGTTTAATGTTACTACTGAAAGTACGCATGCTTAAAATGCTAATGAATCTCTTCCTGTTTGAAGGACACAAAGCAGTTTGACGCCTTTCAGGAGTGGACCGACGGTTACGTCAGGTACATCTACAGCGGTGAGTACCGATTGTTTGTCTACATATTGTGACATGAATTTAAACGAATCAATGTTTTTAGCGGAGGACAAAAACGCTCAGCGCCACCTGTCGGGCTGGGCCATGCGGAACACCAACAACCACAACTGTCAGATTCTCAAGAAGTCGTGTTTAGGTGTGGTGGTGTGCTCGCGAGGTTGCACGCTCCCCGACGGTTCCCGACTGCAGCTACGGCCCGCTATCTGCGACAAGGCACGGCAGAAACAGCAGAGTAAGGATCATCAGAACCCTTACTTGACACAGAACGGTCATGGAATCATGCCTAATGTTCTCCTGATTTTTGTTCTAGAGAAAGTGTGTCCAAGCTGCAGTGGTGCTCTGGAACTGCTGCCGTGTCGAGGTCATAGTGGGTACCCGGTCACCAACTTCTGGAGGGTGGACGGGAAGGCTATCTTCTTCCAGGTAATGCTGACATTCTGAATGGACGCTCGCTTCTAAATAGGGTTGGGTTCTGGTTCTGTTAGCACCGTACTCTTATTTGCTGTGCTCCTTCAGGCCAAAGGGGTCCACGACCATCCAAGACCAGAGTCCAAATCCGAGACAGAGGCCAGGAGAAGTTCAGTGAAGAGACGGGTCAGCTCGCCACCTTTTGCACCAAAAAAGCGACTCATTGAATCCCAGGTAGCCCACAACAAGGACTTTGTGTTTTGCTGTTTTCTCACTCATTGTTGTGTTTTTGTTGTGTCAGCCTCTGGGACCCGCTCTCCTCTCCTGTGTGGAATCAGCAGACAGGATCTCCTTCATTGAGCCAACCTTCCCACAGCATTACCCAGCATTCCAAAGTACAGAACCCTACTACAACCACCACAACGCCCTGGGAGAGACATCACCCGGCCTGCAGAAAACATCCAGCCCCAGACTCTACATGGGCAGACCCAGCTACGATTTCCCAGGGTACCTAACCTCACCTTCATATCCAGTGACCTCCGAGCTTTGTGATCCCAGGTAAACCAGACTCTCTTTAAAGCGGACTCTGTAAACAGTCCTAAGCCAAACCAAACCCTTATCTTTGCAGGGTAACTCCAGTCCTTGGCTGTCCTACCTCCTCAGCATCAGCTCCCCTGTCCTCCTCATCATCTTCCTTTGACCCCTCACCAAAACCAGGCTGGAAAGACCTCCTGAAGAGCTCCTCATCTTACGGTGACAACCACCATTATTACAGTACTGAATACCCCTGCCGCTACCCAGGAAACACCCCGGGATCCCCTGCTGCACTGCAGACCATCATCACCACCACCACCAAAGTAAGTCATCATTTTTTAAAGATGTCATATCCGTGTTTTGTCCCAAGTGTTACATCCCTAGGAGTCCCATCTGATAGAACCACATCGAGTCTTATCTGCCAGTTTTTGCATAGTCCCAGATGTTAGATCCATGTAGGGTCAATTATGATCAGTCATTGTAGAGTCCCTGATTTCATGATGTTGGGATATTCGTATAACCCCATATGTTAGATCCTTGGAGTCTAAGTCCAAGCTCTCAGATCCATGTAGAGTCCCAGTTGTAGAATGTGATTGAATCCCAGGTCTTAGATCCATGTAGACTCCCAGTTATTTGACCCATAAAGAGTCTGAGGTTATAGATCCTTATAGAATCCCAGCTCTTAAACCCATGCAGACTCCCAGGTGTCTAAAACCTAATCCTAAATCTTAGATCAATGTGCAGTCCTAGATGTTGACCAGTGTCAAGTTTGACGTTTTAGATGCTTACATAATCCCAGATCTATGTAGAGTCCCAGCTATAATATTGTATAGAATCCCAGGTCTAAGATCTATGTAGAGTCCCAGATATTCGACCCACATTTAGTTTGAGGTTTTAGATTCTTGTAGAATCCCAGGTCTATGTAGAATCCCAGCTGTAAAATTTTATAGAACCCCAGGTCTAAGATCTATGTCGAGCCCCAGATATTTGACCCATGTAGAGTTAGAGGTTTTAGATCCTTATAGAATCCCAGCTCTTAAACCCATACAGAGTCCCAGCTATAAAATTTTATAGAATCCCATGCCTAAGATCTATGTAGAGTCCCAGATATTTGACCCGCATTTAGTCTAAGTTTTATATTCTTATAGAATCCCAGATCTATGTAGAATCCCATCTGTAAAATTTTATAGAATCCCAGGTCGCAGATCCATGTACAGTCGCAGATGTTTGACCCACGTCGAGTCCCAGGTTTTATATCTTTATAGAATACCAGCAATTAGACCAATGTAGAGTTCCAAATGTAACATCCCTATAGTCCCAGGTCGTACAGTCCCAGATGTTAGATTCGTAGCGTCCCAGTTAGCTGTACCTGTCTTGGTGTTCCTCAGGTCTCATATCAGCCGTGTCCAAAGGCACCTCCCTACCAGTCATGTACCAAACCTCAGGCTGGCCTTTCAGCTTACCAGCCCTGCGCTCCACCAAAACCACCCGGCCTCCCCGGCTGCTCCTCCCTGCTGGACGAAGCTACTCCCTCCTACTCGGCCGAAGTAAAGGTGACGGAGGAGTCAGGGGGAGTCATCAAGTCTCTCTCATTTCAGCCGGAAGTCGTGCAGACCAAAACAGAGCGAGCCGATGCCTACGACTACCGCTACGGCTACGGCAACACGTTTCGCTACGACGACTACTGATGCGGCACTACCTCCGTTACGAGGCAACCGAGGAAGCTCTGAGGACTTGTCGCTGAGCCCATTTTTGTTGCCCCCAGAGGACAAATTGTGACATCAATTGGGACGCCAAAAACAAAGAACTTTATTGACACACTTGAGTTGAACATCCATGCTAATTTTGACCAAATGATGCTAACTGTGCTTCCTACGCGATGCTAGTGTTTAATGCTGCTTAGGGAGCTAACTCGGCCTGATGGTGGTCGGTTAGCATCTGAGGTTTTTGAACATTTCATCTTGGAGACGTCCACAAACGCAACGTTTTTACCGCCACTCGTGATCAGGTCAATCGCAGTTGACTCCTTTCGATTTGTTACATTTCGTTTGTGTTATTTATTGATTGAAGACAGGCGACAATCTCATCTTCTCAGTCACGAACTCTGTTGTGTTACCAATCGTCAAAATGAGTCAATCTATTACATGTGAGTAATAAAGTGGTTTGGATGAGATCCCGTGTCTTTGTGGGTAATAAAGCAGACCGGACAAAAACATGTGCGGACAGGACGTCTTCCTGTCTGTCACTAAGATCCATTAGACTCACTCGTTAGACCAAAAAAGACATTAACGCCATCCGTGTGTCCCTCATCGCGAGAACACACAGAGTGAGTTCAAGGACAGGTGAAAGTTCATTAGCGAGTGAAGTTCAGGTGAAAGTCGGGGGAAGGTCAGACAATGTTGTCCAGGTGTGTCCAGACTGAGGAAATAAGCCGCGGCGTGATTGGTTGAGCTCGGACATGTTTTTGTTTAAAGTCAGCCAGCATGAGACTCGTCATCCACCTGGAGAAGATCAGCGCGCACACACATAAATGTGCAGTAATTCTATCCTTTCAGCAACATCTTCTTATCTTCTCATCTCCTCCTCCTGCGCTGATCTTCATCACCGACTTTTCACACGCAAATCTTCGTCTCGGTTAAATAAATTATCTCCTGACATCAGATAGAACCCCTCGTCTTGTCTGTAACTGGGGATCACCATTTTCATCATCGCCCTTTATGAGGCCCTCTTTTAAATCACAGTCTGCAAAGTCAGCCGGTCAAAGATGAACACGATGCTTGGATCATGACTGGCTGGACCAGTTTGCTTCTTTATAATCAGAGCATCAGCGCGTATCGGAGCATCCCATCAGCAGAACATCACGTAGACATCCAGAACCAGTACCAGCATGCTGGTCCTTTTCATGTCCCTCTCTCGAGATGGACCACTAACGTCAACAAGACAGACTCACATCAAAGCATGTCCTCTTGGAGCAGGACGGTCCTACTAAACCTCTGCACACACACAGAACCAAAAAGCGAGTGTGCGTGCGTGTGTGTGTGTGTGTGAACTGCTAACGAGAGGTCACGTAAAGGACAGCAGTTGTTGTCCAAAACCATAACTGGAACCATAACCCTGTGAAGGAACTTGGTGTTTAAAGTATCACAGCACCGGTCACTCCTGTTTGACTTCAGTCCATTTGTGCACACCTGAACCCAGTCCAGGACTGGGACTGTGTTTGTGACCAGTACCAGGTGTGTATGTGTGTGTGTTTTGACAGAACAGGAAGTTAGCGGCTCAGTGAAGAAGAATGAAGTCGGTTTACGTTGAAGTTTATCTTTGATGAGCGCACATGATGGGACAGGTCTGAGCCTGACACACACACACACACACACACACACATAACACAATGTATGTGTGTGTGTGTGTGACAGAATTTCACCCACCTGAAGGAGACAGGAGGTCACATGGTCTAGTAGCAGGAAGCTGCTGAGTAAACATTTCATCTTCTAAAGTCACCTGCTTCTACTGTGTGTGTGCGTGTGTGTGTGTGTGTGTGTGTGTGTGTAAGCCGCAGACAGTCAAGTGTCACATGATGGATGCTGTGTCTTTGTCGCGCTCGTTGACCCGCAGCAGGAATGTGAGCCATGCTAGCATAGCTCTCAAGTCGCATGCTACACACGTGTGCCGCGCTGTTCTGTTCCCGTTTTCTTGCCGACGTCCCGAACAACAAAAAGTGAACGTAAACATGTTTACCGCGTGATGTCATCGCTTTTTTGTAAGGCCCTTCCGGCCTGCCTTCCAGTTGACACAAATGAAACATAATATGTTTTTTTTTAATTGTATTGATGTTTATTATCGTGACGTCATGTGGTCAGCGAGTGAGCTCCACCCCCCCCTCAGTGTGACACTTAAATAACATCCTTCCTGGCTGGAAACGACTGCAAATTGCTATATTACTGCCACCCAGTGTATTTCAATCTATTAATATCATTCATATCAGTTATTATAACTAATATGATGTATTTTGTATTTGTATTTGTATTTTCCACAGCGGTGGACAAGCAAGTCAGGATGGCAAAGAGGTGCGCAGGTGGCGTCCATCACGGCGAGGACGCGAGCAGGTGGTTTCCATGATGTTCGAGGAGGTGTGATGAAAGGCAGCGAGAGCTCAAGTGCGGTCATGGAGCTTTTGTTGTGAAAGGACCGAGAAGAGGTGCAGCAGCTTCCTGAGAGAGTCAACAACAGCTGAGGTCGCCATCAGCTGCCGTCGTTGAAAGCGGGTATGTCTAGGTCAAAGGTCAACCAAAATACCACACAGTTCTATTCACCTAACTTGCAATCATCCCAAGTTAGGTGAAAACATGTAACGGAACTAGCTTGAGAGTAAGTGTGTGTGTGTGTGTGTGTGTGTGTGTGTGGTTGTACAACAACTGTGACATTAAAAGCATCATCTTCATCATCCTCTTCAAACCATCCTCTCCCTCCTTCCATGTGTCCTCTTCAGTCTTGTCTTTTTTGTGTTGTCTGCTACTGCTGATAAAACAACTGCGCCCCAGTAGTCCAATTATTAAGTGGTCTTTTGGAGGTCCACTGGTCAAAGGGTCCAGTAGGTCATGTAATTTTTAGACTTCCCGTGGTCTTGTGGTTCAGTGGCCCAATGGTGCTGTAGTTGAATTAGCATTTAAATGGTCCGTTGGGCCAATAATGTAATGCTTCAGTAGTCTGGTGGTTTGATTGTCCTGTGGTTCAGTAGTTGGTTGGATATCCAGTGGTCATTGACCCAGTGGAGCATTGGTCCAATGGTCCAGTGGTTCAAAACTTGGTAGGATGTCCATTGGGCCTGTTGTCCACTGGTCTGTTGATGTCGAGGTCCAGTGGTTCTGAGATAAAGTGGTTCAGTCACCCACTGGTTCAGTGTCCCTGTGGTTCCACTAGACATGTCATCCAATAGTCGGTTGGAGGTCCACTGGTTGACTGTTACAATAATCCATTGAGTCAATAGTCCAGTGGCGCCAGTGGACCAATGGCCTGGGTGTGTAACGTACCATGGTCCATAGGTCTTTTGTATCAGTGGTGCAGTGTTCCAGTGCGATGTCTAGCGGTCCAGGTTGTCAGCGGTCTGGTATTGTGGATGTCTGGTGGTCCAGTGGTGTTAGTGACGCTGAGGTTTAGGGGTGTAGTCATGCAGGGGTACAGTCGTCAATTCATCCAGTGGCACAATGGTCAATTGGTGCAGTGGTTTGGTGGTTCATTGTGCAGTGAGAGTCCAGTTCTGTGCTTCATCTACTTCCTGTGTGAGGTTTATACATGTCAGGTCTTCACGCTAAATGCATTAATGCGGGTCAGACAGGAAACGAGAGTTGTGCATCTCTGAGAGCTCACATGTCTGAGCTGAAAACTTTAGATTCCGTTGTAAACTGCACCATTACTGCTGCAGTATGTAAATTTGACCAGCAGATGGAGAAGCTGCATCATTCAGTCGCCTGATTGACTGGCATACCGCAATGTTTGATGAATGCAGCCGTACGACAGCACGACATCTGATTGGTGAGTCAGCGAGAGGGAGGGCTGCAATTGGACTGACAGCTGCAGGTGTTTGTCAGAGAACAACTGATCTATTGGATTGTACGCTATAATAATTTTCTACACGTGACAGATAAGTACCACTTTCTATGCGATTCTAGTCCATACCCGGATGGATGTCCAGCAGGGGGCGCCGCCGAGCAGCAAATGGGGGACTCAAAGAGGACTTTGTCACAACATACAGAGGTGCATTGATGGAGTCATGTGACCCATTTTTAAGATCCACTCGACATGAAAGCACTCAATTTCTATCTATCCATCCATCCATCTATCTGTCTATCTATCTGTCTTGTCCATCTATCTAGCTATCTTAGTCACGTGACTAATTAATGTTAATTGGCTACGTTACAAAACTGCAAGTGGACATTTCAATATAAAAGACGAATGAGCAATAAAGTCTCAAGTATGACATTCCAAAATAAAAGCCGGTAATGTTTTCCAAAATAAATGTACCAGGAGTGTTTTTTCCAAAATAAAAGCCAAATGTTTGAGGAATGTTTTCCAAAATAAAAGCTGGATGTAAAATTGATGTTTTCCAAAATAAAAGCAACCTGGTTACTTTTTCCAAAATAAATGTACTAAGAGTGTTTTTCAGAATAAAAGCCAAATGTTCGAGGAATGTTTTACAAAATAAAATCTGGATGTAAAATTGTTTTCCAAAATAAACGCAAACGTGACAAAAAAAAAATCGAAATAAAACTACAAATTAACAGGGGTGTTTTAATTACAAATGAAAACGACAGCAAAATATAGCAATTTGTTTTCTCAGAATAAAATCTCAGTCACAGCCGTGTTTTCCAAAATAAAAATTCCAAAATTAAAAGCTGCATGTAACAGGAAAGGTTTCTAAAATAAACGTTAAGGCAACAGGAATGTTTTACAAAATAAAAGCTGAATGTAACAGGAATGTTTTCCACAAAAGGAATACTGTGCTTTATAAAATGAAAGCCAAATGTAACAGAAAATCCTAAATAAAAGTCAAGGGTATAGGAATGTTATCCAAAATAAAACATAAATGGAAAGGAAATATTTTCCAAAATAAAAGCATCAGGTGAAAAAGGCATGTCCAGATGATGATTTGGTCATTCCCATCATTTCTCAGTCATAATCACATTCATCGACCCCCGACGCCTCCCCCACCCGCCGCCAGGTTTCTCGCCCCCCGTGACGTCACACGGCTTGCCCCCCTCCCAATAGGCAGGAAAAAGAAAGGAGAGCAAAGACCCACAAATTCGTGCGTGTGAGGGAGTTCGTGAACGCGCCTGTGAGTGACGGCGCGTCGGACAGGAGAAGACGAGAAGAACAAGAAGAAGAAGAAAAGGACGAAGAAGAGAGGACAAACAAAAAGAAGAAGAAGAGGAGTTAAGAAGGGGGGAAAAAAGTGCGGGAGGAGTTGATCGCTACTTTTCCCCTCCAGCTGCGGACCGAACAGAACCGAAGAGGAAAGAGAAGAACATGGACGCTTCAACTTTACTGCTCCTCTCTCTACACATGACAGCCGCCCTCAAAGGTAAGAACACCACCATACGGGACCCGGGACCCGGTGCTCCAGAACCCGATCTGGTGGGGTAGGTCGTCATGGTTTAGGATTTGGGAAGGGTGGTGGTGGGGGGTGTCAACGCTACATTAGTGTGCTTGCGCGCGTGTGCGCGTGTGAGTGACGGTATCCAAGTTTCCATCAGCAAAATCTCCTCCCTCCCTCCCTTTCCTCCTCTCTTTTCATCGTCCTGGCCCAAAAGTCACTCCTACATGTAGTAGGGCAATTAGTCAAGTAGATTGGGCAGTTCTAGAAACACTTTTGGTAGTCAAAGGTCACAAAAAAGGAAGTTAAATTTCAGGGCAGGGCTCAGCGCTTGTCAATTAACAACAAGTTGGGAATCAGTCAATTATAGCTTCAATAAATACATTATTGTAAATCTGGCATTTGACTGCTTTGTCATTTGAACAAATGAAGTAGTGTGTGTGTGTGCGTGCGTGTGTGTGTGTGTGTGTGTGTGTGTGAATGTGTAAGTGAGTGAGAGAGAGAGAGGGGAAGCAGCCAAGAATGAAATGAAAGAGTCCATAGTTCAAGATGGCCGCCATGCTCTAATAATTGTGT
Organism: Oostethus manadensis; assembly: GCA_024372805.1. Lineage (NCBI taxonomy): Eukaryota > Metazoa > Chordata > Actinopteri > Syngnathiformes > Syngnathidae > Oostethus > Oostethus manadensis. Next base: position 6,881,352 of record QODF01000026.1, on the reverse strand, counting down.
TGATGTAGCGATACTAATGATATCATCTGCTTGTTTTTGGGGACGCAGCTGTCTAAGCAAAGTCCTCAGTGTGTGTTGTGCTAAGCTAGGCTAATGTGCTCCGTTTGTTGTGAAAAGCAGGGGTGGTGTCCTCCTTGTTTTGTACTACGCTAAGCTAATGGCCATTACTGTTAAGCTATGCTAATGTCATGCCCTGAATGGTTTTTGCCAAGCTAGGCTAATGTCCACCATGATGTTTTGCTGTAGGCCCGTGGTTCCCAAAGTGCGTACGGTATTTTTATTTGCATACAGCAAATAAAAATGGAAAATAATTACTGCCCAAAACTCTCACTTACCAGCCCACTTTATCTTTATTTACTTAGTGTAAAAGGAATGTCCTCCATATTGTGTACTGGACTAAGATGGCATTGTAAATTAATGCGTTCATGCTTGAACAATGCTAGTGCCTGCAACACATACAGTGGTTTGTACAGATAAACACTTGTTTATCTGTACAAACCACTGTATGTACCACAAAAACAACATGTTTTTTTCTTGCATGACAGAAATAATTGAGAACCACTGTCCTGAGCAAATTTCCTTTCCTCGTCAGTGTGTTGTGCTAAGCTAGGTTAATGTTCCGTGTGCTTCACGAAGCTATACCAACAATGTTGTGGGCTAAGTTCTTCAATTGTCAGTTTACGCTAAGATAGGGAAATGTCCTCCATGTTTGATGCTAAGCAAGACTAATGTCCTCCATGCTTTGCTTTGCTAGACTTGGCTACTGTCCAGTTGTGCTAAGATAATCCTGCCTAAGTGGCTCCTTGTGATGAAGACGACTACACAACAAAGTCATGTGACATGCAAGATGGCTTCTTAAGTGGTGTACAATTTGAGTCTGCAGCATGAGTCTTTAATATCAGTCAGCACACACGTACACACTCCCTTGTGACCCGATGTGTCCAGGATCGGGCTGTCGCTGATTCAGGACTTTACCTTTTCTCCTTGAGTGCATGTGCAGGGTGTGTGTGTGTGTGTGTGCATGCGCAGGTGCAGTCAGGTCAGCTCTTTGTTTTGTCTCGTCAGGATTTTAATGAAGATCACACCCTGTGTGTGTGTGCGTGTGTGTGTGTGTCTGATGTTAACTACGGTTTAAAAAAATGATGGCACACTTTTGAAGTCATTCGGTGGACAAGAACCACTTTCTGGACTTGCTTCTTTCTCTCCTTTTTCTGTACTGTCGCTATTCGTCTGCTTTGTGTGGAATTGCATTGCATTAAAAACACATCAACACAAAGTCTTAACAAGCCTTCATTGGCACAATGGCGGGCGGCCTTGACGACACTGAGCTGTGAGTGCGGCCCGCGGGATTAACACGGCCGCCTGGAGATGCAGCGTGCGCAACACCAGCGAGGATTAGGAGGTCGGATTTACGCTCCTTTTGTTTAACGTGGAAGATGAGATGGAGGCTGCAAAGTGTGGAGCGTGTGTGTGTCTCTTGAAGGCACTTACTCCATGTTACTGCAGCTGAATAGGCTCCGCCCCTCAGTGCTGTAAATGGGGTTAGGAAGACAACTTGCTGCATTCAAAACAGGAAGTGATGATTGTTAATAAACATCACGTGTGTCAATTACAGCTATATGAACCACTACACTAGCTCTCTTAGAAAATGTCTCACTCAAGCCCCTCCTTCAAACTGTTGCTGCCCAATCAGAAACTGTCTGCCTCGCACCTGAATGTTTTCGGTCTCCTCACCACGTGTCTGTGTGCTCGGTATATCTTTGAGTCAACTCAGAAAGTCCTCACTGAATGTCCTCTGTGGCTAATCAAACTTACTGCATGTTTAAATGTCCTCACTTCCTAGTGTCCTCCAAGTATCCAAATGTGTTTGTATGTCCTCACTGTGTTTAAGGGTCTTCATTGTGTCCAAAATGCGTCTCTCCCTCCTTGCTGTATGTCCTCACTGTGTCTCTAAATGTCCACACAATGTGTCTTCACTGTATGTCAAAGTAGCCTTAGTGGGTCCAAACGTCCTCACTGAACGTCATCAATGTACGTCCTCATGATGCTTGTAAATGTCCACACTTTTAGTCCAAGTGCCCGCACCGTGTGTTGGGTCTTCACCGTGTGTCCGTGTAGGACAGCTTCCTGCCTTGTCTCCATGACAACGGGCTGTAAGCAAATCATTTCTTTGACATGAGATTATTAAAACAGTCAGCATGTCTTCAAAAGATTACGTGTGTGCGTGTGCGTGCGTGTGTGTGTGTGTGTGTGTGTGTGTGTGTGTGTGAGTGTGTGTGTTTTAATCCCTGTTTTGAGATGTCAGTCTGATTAGTGTTGTGGCCCAAATCCCAGATCATATTCAAAGGATTATTGTTTGAAGATACATGTTTGTGTGCGTGTGTGTGTGTGTATGAGAAAGACAGAACTAATGAGATGTGGATTAGTGTGTGTGTGCTGTCAGTATAATCTCTGTGTTGTGTGTTCAGCAGGTTTGATGGTTCTTGTTTACTTGTTAAGACTTCAGCAGAGTTGGAAGGGGTGTTGACCTATGACCCTTTTCTCCCCCTCCCTCCAACCTGCAGAAATGCGTGCACACATGCATACAGTAGCTAAATAAACATATATGAAGTATCAAATTATTACTGAGATTCTTATCATGATAATTATGCTAATTATTGGAAGCATGCTGCCAGCTAACACACACACATTAAACAGTGCGCGCACACACACACACACACACACACACTGGCAGAAGCCTCCAGCTAGCCAAAATTAGTACAATAGCGCGTGTGTGTTTGCATTGAACATAGACCAGGTCATCAAAGGGTGACACATGTGATGTTATCGTGTGTGTGTGATTTAGATTTTGGGGGTGTTGTTTTGTTAACACGCACACATACTAACACACAAACACAGGTGAGGTGACGGAATGCTTCCATGGCTAGGGGAGCGGGCTGTCTAAGTGCCCCTCAGGTCTGACTCGCAGCAAGTTTGCATTAGTGGAACCCCGTGGGGGAGCTCCAGGCGACACACGTACGTGTGCGCACACACACAAACACACACACGCACTTCATTTTCCAGTCCCTTTTTGTTACATTCTTTCCAATCATATGTCCTCACTCTGTGTCTGAATGTCCTTACTGTATGTCTGAATGTCCTCACAATGTCTGAATGTCGTCATTGTGTGTCCAAATGTCCTCACTTTGTGTTTAATTGCTCTCACTAAATGTGTGAATGTCCTTGATGTGTGTTTAAATGCTCTCACTAGGTCTAAATGTCCTCACTGTGTGTGTGTGCAGGTGTTCTCCCAGTGTATGTAAATATTCTCATTAGGCATCTAGGTGTCCTCACAGTGTCTAAATGTCTTTTAAAATGTGGCTAAATGTATGACTGTACGTAAATGGCCTCTTAAAGTGTTATTGTACTTTTAAATGTCCTCACTGTGTGTTGAAATGTCCCTCTTTTGTGTTTTAACATTTTTGTTTCATGTCTAAATGTCCTCCAGTGTTAAAATATCTCCACTTTGTGACTTTGTCCTCGCTTCATGTCTAAATGTCCTCTCTGTATACGCCAAGTGTCCATACTGTGTGTCTTGATGTCCTCCCCATGTGTGTTTAAACAAGTATAAATGTTCTCATTGTGATTAGATATCTTCACATTATTGCTAACTGTCCTCTTTGTTTTAGATGTCCCCACCATGAATCTCAATGTCCTCCTTGCGTCTTAAACATGCTCAGTTTGGATAAATGTCCACACAATGTGTCAAAATGTCCTCGCTGTGTGTTTTATTGAAGTCTGTGTGAATGCTGTGTGTGGGTGTGTGTGTCCTGTGGGTGAGGACCTTTTCGTCCACTGTCAGGATGAATGTCATCCCTCTTGGAGGTGACCTTCTCAATGTTGGGACCAAGGGAGGAGGATGTGAGTGGGGGTGGGTTGGGGTTGTTGATTGGGGTTGTTTGGTCCATACTCAGCAAAGCAACACTGACCACATCATTTGTTGTAACAAGCGCTCAATCAGTCAATGTGAGGAGGGTCATTTCAATAACGAGAAAGGAACAAATATGACTTTCACTTTCACCACCAACATGGTGGTGTCCAAGCAGTCAGGTCAGCGTCGTGCTTGTGAGCGTGCACGTCGGGGATTAATAGAATTGAAGATTTTCTTTTCATTCCTTGCCTGCCTTCTTATCTTTAATCTGACATCTTTTCGCCTTTATGATATTGTCTAATCCTCCATTGCTCTGTGTGTGTGTGTGTGTGTGAGGGGGTTAATTCAGGATTACTTTCATTTTGAATTAAAAGTGACCCTGTTCATAACTGCCTGTGGTAACCATGGCGACGTAGATCATGTGATTACATGCTGCAGAATGTTTAATCGCAATGTGTGAATTTAATAATTGGAACCGAAGATGAGGAGTACGTTTATCGTGTATGGAAATACAGGTGGTTCCCGGTTTCCCCGTTTAGTGTTACGACATTTTGTGGTTACAAACACTCTCCTCTAAGTTAATTAAAAAATTAAAAATGTTGGTCTCGCTCGAGAATTAGTTACTGTACAACAAGCGCTGGTAAAAGAATACGTGTGGTCTGCAAAACAAGAATGCAATGTGGGCCTCATCATCATCATCACATCGATTATTAGTAAACATTTTACACTTCATTATGTCTCCCAAACAGCAGTGCGCCAAAGAAAAGTAAAGTCATTACCACTGTAAAAATAAACATCATAAAAATCTCCAACAGAGGAGGAGGTACGCCCACAAAAATTGTTGGTCACGACCATCATTATGGATGAAGATTATGGAACGCTAATGAATTGTAGACAGGTCATGGATTCTGTGCGCTGTTATTAGGAGTTTTGTGAAGAGAAGAGGAAGTTATTTTTTCAGACTAGCCTGGGAAAAACCAAACCAATGGACTGTATTGTGTACACCAATGCAGAACCAGTTTGAAATGTGTCTAAAATCCATGTGGGGGAAAAGTACGAAGGCGACTGTAAATCAAAGCCACCAGATTGGACTCAATACAAGGCAAGCGTCAGATCAGGGGGAAACTTGACTGAAATGAGTTCTTTAAAGAAACCAGTTTGAAATGTGTCAAATTTGAATGAAACCAGTTAGGAAGCAACTGGGAACCAAAGGAACCCGATTGGAATCATTATGACAACCACTGTTAAGTCAGTTTGAGACCAGAGTGAAACCAGTTTGAACCAAATCTGGCCCCGGTGTGTACAGTTTTATAATACTGTAATCAGAGGCACTTCTGACGCAAAAGAAGCTTCTTCTACTACATGAGTGTTTTGTTAACGTTTTTCATCACTTACATGATATTTTCCTCAATTATAATTTTGAGGCTTTCCGTTGGCAAGTTGTGAGCAAATGTACTGTATGTACATGTTGTGGTGTTGTTGTCGTGTCGTCATAGTTTCTCTAATGTTACTGCTGAGACTTTCAGGAATGTTGTAATCGCTTCAAGCCCCCCCCCCCCCCCCCCTACTTTTCCCAGCAGTGTGTTTTCATCTGCAGACATGTTGCGTCCTGCACTGCTATACACCCCCCGCCCACCTCAGACGCCCTCTCCTCCTCATCCTTTTTGCCAGGAAGAGTTACGGCCCAGAGGGAGGAAGAGGAAGAGGAGGAGGGGTAGATAATCTGTGTGTATGTTACAGGCTAATTATTAGTAATTAGCATATTATTGTGATAGCGTCATATAGACGCCTGAAGAGCAGCGCACTGTTACACACGCACTCAAAGTTGCTCGGTCGACTGCTGCATTATTCATATTTGGCCTGAGGGAGGTTAGCTTTGCTCTGCTAACACTAAAGCTGTTAGCAGCCAGTTACTTTTGCTGCACACATAAATAAATACTCTGCTCAAGCTCACAAATATAGTTTGAAAGAGGAGAGGAGGAGTGTGTGGTGTGTGTGTGTTGGGTGTAGTCTTTTGGTTTCATGCTGTCTCTAATCATACTTTCTTTTTATATTTTTAGCTCAATATGCTCCCAATATGTCTCCTTTTTACAGTTTTTGCATACCTTTGCTTTATAAAGACACAATCTGTTGTGTCATTGCGGCCGTATTGCTGTGCATGCCCTTCTCTCTGTGTGTGTGGGTGCGTGTGTGTGTGTGTGTGTGTGTGTGATTAGAGGTGACGGTGGACACACAATGACAGACAGCAGTGGTGGCATTTAACTGGTGACATCCACACATGCGCAAGCGCACACACACATGCACAGAGAGGTGCCCCAGGGCCTGCTGGGAGCTGTCGTGTCATTGTGGCGGCCTGTCCTGTCTCGTCCAATCATCTAGCAGGGTTTGCTTTAGCACAACATGCTAACGGATAACTGTGAGGCTAATGGCTACTAACACCCACACACACACACACACATCGTCTGACACTATATAATAACACGCATTAGACGAGCCTGGTTTCACACTGCTAATTGATGTGTGTGTGTAATAGAGATGGACAGACAAAGACAGGAAGGAAAAAGTCTGTTTCCTGAAGAAGTTTGACGCACAAAAACAAGCTCTTCCTGCTTCCTTCTTTGCCTCTTCTGTGTCTGCGTGTGTGTGATCTTTGACCTCCTGACCTTTTACCCTCTGTCTATTTTGTTAGTGCTCCAGGTGACATTTTGTTTTCATGTATCGATTGTTGGCTGTGATCCCGCCTACTAGTTGTTAACACACTAATGTAAGTGGGGTGTGTTGTTTCTCGTGATACGCGCACTTCGGTTTCCATGGCAATGTAAAGGTCCAAGTTGACCACTTGCATGCAGACTTCACTTGAAGTCACGTAATGTTTGCGTGTGTTAACTTGTAGTGATATTCCTACAGTAACTACAGTATATAGTACACCAACACTTATGTATACAGGCCATGTTATTTCTGAAACCGTTTATGATTTGAGTGTGTTAGACATGATACAGGCGATGTTGTGTGTGTGTGTGTGCGAGTGTGTGTGAAACAGTTGATGACATGTGATTTGTCAAACAGTGGGTGATATGAGTGTTGGACATGATACAGGTGATATAGTATGTGTAAAACAGTTGATAATTTGGGTGTTGGACATGATACAGGTGATACTAAGCATGAAAGGGGTGATTTTTTGACACGTGTGAAACGTGATAAAAGGGTTGAGGTGTGAATTATGTGATAAGGGTGATGTTAGTTTAGTGTTCTTACGTGTAATGTGTTTAACATGATACAGACTGTTTTATGAAGAAAATTATACAAATGATGATTTTTAGTGAAAAAATGGGGCAGTTACGAATCAGGAGATACAGATGATGCAACAGGTCGTGTTATATTTGAAGGAAATAAGAGGATATGTGCATAAAAGGTGATTTAGGTGATGTTATGTGTAAAACAGGCAATGTAGGCTCAGAAACAAAATTTACTTCCTCTTTAGGGGTGGCGACCTAAGATTTTGGCCTTTGATGGTTGCCATGGAGACACTGGGTTTTCAAGACATCCACGCTTGATGAACAGTAAACGACAGCTGGATGATGATGGGATGAAAGGATGATGGGAAAAGTCACATGACCAAGGTGGCTAGAGATTGATATTTGACTGATCAGTAAATCAAGCTGATGATTGTACATCGATCAGAGCGCCTCCATCAAGTCTCTAACATGAGCATTAGAAATTTCAGGCACCTGTTTATTGACCAGCTGACTGAAGACAATCAATGACTGCCCGTGAGGATGAAATGCCCCCCCCCCCCACACACACACACACACAACCACACAAAGAAAACAAAATGTGCGTCCTCGGGGTGTGTTTCTGCTCCCTGTCATCACTCTGCCAACACACATGTAGCAGCATGGAATGGTATGTGACATGGACATCCCTCCCAGAGCTAAGTGTGTGAGGCGGGGGGGGCTAGCTTTCATTTCCTGTTGACCGGTTGCCCTTAAACACTCTTTTGTTTTCTCTGATGAAAGCACATGCAAAGGGAGGGAGTTTGGACACACTGGGAGGACATTTGGACATTGCTTTCAAAATCTGCAGTGGCACAGGAAATAGAGCAGTAACCGGAGGGTTGGCTCTTCCCAGTCACTGCTCACAGGGCAAGACACTTCACCCACCTTGCCTCCAGGGTTGCCCACACTCGTATGTTCAGCTTCACTGACCTAAGACCCGGATCCGGTCCCCAGGCGCCGGACACCAGCGCTCCTGAAAGAAATGGTTAAACGCAGGAGAGAAATTTCTCTGTACAAGTGACAAATAAAGCCTTACAATTAAGGCAGTGAACAATAGCCAACATATGCTAGCACGGATTTTCAGAACCACTCACCTACCCGTCCCCATGTTTTGCGATTGGTCTAAACGAGCGTCTTACTGTCTGTCTTTCAGCATGTCTTTTTGGTCATGGTCCAGACTGCAGTCTGGTCCAGTCAAAAGAAGACGACTTGGACTGGGAGCAAGGAGACCCTCAGGACAAGGCGGCAGGCAAGCCGTGGTTCCCTACAGGTACCCTCCTGCCATGTCAGACGTCCCTCGTGTTGTTATTTCAGATAATTGGATCATAAAATCCGGTGGCGTGGACTGCACATGCAGAACTTCCATTTTGAAATTGCCTCATTTAGGAATCTTTGCTACATATTATATGCCCTTTAAATAGTGTCTTGGAGGTTTTACTCAACTGCAGTGAGTACAAAACAGTTACAAATATGATATATTTATTATAATTTTTTATCTATAAATAATGCTATTTAATGAAAGAATACATGTATTATATGATGATACACAAACACACACACGTCCTTTTGTGGTACTCGGACTTAAAGGAGGCACAGTATAAGCTTTTTGTTGTTCACTTTGCACTTGAATGCAGCACCAAAGACAATCTGCAGCTTTTCTTATCTTGCAACACTTTCTCCTCTGACTTATGGACGGACACTTCACACTCCACTGCACACATAACAGTGTGTATGCGGGAGTGTGTGTGTATGGGGCGAGAGAGCGAAAGACGCCGTTTGTCACATGCTCACCGAGGTTACACTGCTGACGAATGAGAATGCAGCGCTCTTAAATCAGGCAGCCAATCACGTAAGAGACAATGTGAGCGAGGACACATAGAGTGGACGTGCTTACTGTCCTACTTCAACTGATTTATTGGAGGGGGGGGTCTCGCCTTTCTTTTCATCCATACCTGTGTGCGTGTGTGTGTCTGTGTGACTAATTGCAGCCAATGGAGGCAATCAGACAGCACACACACACACACACACACACACACACACATAGCAGAGTGTCAGTAATAAAGGCAGTCACTATCATTGCGTTCACAAAAGACTACTTTTCTGCTTCGTGTTTTTGCGTCATCTTTAAAGTACCTGCTGACTGTTTACACACTTACACTGGAAATGGCAAAAGTAGTGTGTGGCATGTAGCTATGCTTCATTTATTCAAATGACTATTGTCATTGGGTACATGCCAATTGACTTCTGTGATAAATCCTCTTAAATGGACACTTTTTAAATAGCAGTTCTGCATGTGTTTTTACGACCACAAGATCGGTCTTGTGTTTTTTTTCTTCATTTTATTCTCTTGCTCCTCCAAGCATGCGTGCGCACACGCGCACACACACGCACACACACACACACACACACACACACACACAGACGCCTGCATGTGTGCCGTTTAATGTTCTTATAAATGGTACAAGTTCAATCTATTCTGAAGTGCATTGCACTCGCTCTTTGCTGTCAGTGTGAACAACAGTCATCTCCTGTAATGCCTTTTTGTGAACACACACACACGCGCACACACACAGAGGCTTTGCACTGCTTGGTGCTTAGTTTGTTGTGAAGTAAATGTGAGCTATCCATGTCAAATATAAACATCAAATATACTTTACGTTAATTCATTCAATGGCAAAATATTAAATACTAATTTACTTATTTGAATTGACCATGTTGACATTTTGAATTGCCGTGGCAACCGCAATGTTACTCCGTCAGTCACGCTGCTGTGCCTGCTCATTGATTTACTCCACTGTGTGTGTGTGTGCGTGTGTGTGTGTCTGCTGAGTTCAGGGTATATTAATATTTCTAATAAGAGTGTTATCAGCTCACTGCCAGATGTACACAAAACACACACACACTGAGGCTTGAAGGCAAACCCCCCTAAACACGCGCACGCACACACAATCCGTGGCTGTGAATGTTTGATATTCCCATAATGCTTTTGTGCGTCAGAGAGACCTGGAGGTCAAAATAACTTTTTTTTGTATTTAGTGCACACACAAACACACAATATAAACACAGTTTAAACGTAAACAAGGGATGTGTGTTTGAATTTTTTATCTGTTTGCCACCTAAAAATGTGTGTGGGGGTGTGTGTGTGTTCCTTTCAGGGTTAATGAGTGTTTATCAGCATGTCGGCATGTACACCTTTGAATACGCATGTGAGTGAGTGCGCAAAGCCGCTATTGTGCCAGTGAGGTCAGTTTTGGTTGGAGACGCAAGGTCATTTCCGCTTCTTATTGACTGCTTAAAATGTATTTGCATTATTTAAATTAAATGAAAATCTGCTGGTCTTGTTGATTGCTACATGCTGGGTGCCAATCCATTAATCAAATTTTGTTACGTGACTGTTAATTATGTTTTTGGGGCCCCCTACTGATTATGTTCAAAATGCTTTAGGGGTGTCAAGATTAAAACATGACAAGAATTCCCGTGGGCCTTTGGATTGGGATGATCATAAATAAGTAAATGAATCACATAAATAAATGAAAATGAACTTAATAATATCGCTGGCTTCCATGTTCCCAAACGGCAATGCACATGTGTGTGTGTTTTCCTCGTCTCCTGCATACAAACCAGCAGGGAGGGGGTTCACTCTGTCAATTTATTTTAGCACCTTGGTGCGTTTGTTCTTTGGAGCAACGTCATTAACGGAGTGAGCTCTTTTGTCAGTCTTACAGTCTCGTCTCTCTGTCTCGGTGGGTGGAGGCGAGGCTGCTAGCATACACACAGTGTAGCCTAGTGAGGAGCATTGCAAGGTCATGTAGAAGAAATTAAATTTAAGTATATTGTCATATTTTTTTATTTTTCCACTGTCCTTTTCTTAAAAGTGGAATGTTGTCTCATGACACCCCTAATAATCATTAAACAAATGATCAGGGATACTAGTTGATGTCAGCCATGTTTTTAACCAATCTTGCTCATATTTTATAGACTTGTGCTGGTTAGCCCCCGAGTGTGTGTACCGAATTTTGTGGTGATACGGATTAACATCCTAAAGTTACAGTGGGTGTTTTAAGCAGCATATAGAGCCGCGTGAGAAATTTCAAGCCCACTTATGGGGGATTTTTGACAGTGCTATAGTATGGCGTATTTGTCAGAAAAATAGTAGTGCAGTAGGGTGTAACACAGTACAGTACATACAACATGCGTCAGAAGGTTAACTTCCTCAGCTAGCACCCAGCCGCTAGCTTTTTGTCTCACCTTGGTGGCTCACTTCCTGCGTACAGACTCCTCCCCTTTCCTCTACGTGAACACGACGGGTCGCTACAGCGGTCAGCGCGCCCACCTGCTGCTGCCGCCTCTCAAAGAGAATGATACCCACTGCATCAACTTCATGTTCTATCAGGCGGCGGAACGCGAGGAAGCCACGGCCGCCACACTTAACGTCTATGTCAAAGGTACGCACAAATTGGCGTCCATGGGGAGGCGGAACTCATGTAAAGGGGTGTGTGTTTACTACAGAGAACAACAGCCCTCTTGGTGTTCCTGTCTTTAACTCGTCTGGCCCTGCCCACCACACCTGGACAGGGGTGGAGCTTGCTGTGTCCACCTTCTGGCCTAATTACTACCAGGTAAAACACACACGCACACACACACATGAGTAATAAAAAACTTTTTAAAAGAACACACAATTACACCTCACAGCTCAACAGGCGTCTCCAATTGTCCATAACCATGGCAACTCCTGTTTGAGTGGCAGTGAAAAGAAAGGTATGGGGCAGTCATGTTGCCCCCGTTATTGTGTTTTTAATCCATCTTCTTTGCTGCTTATCCTCACTAGGGCAGTGGGGGTATGCCTATCACAGCTGACTTCAGGCAAGGGGCAGCTTACACAGGTTGTCAGTCAATCGCTGGGCACATATAGACGGACAATTTATAGTCGCCAACTAATGTCAATGTGTTTTATAGTTTCTTTGTTTTATTGTCACTGACACACTGTTTTCCTGTGTGACGCTTTTCTCGTTGTTTCTTCCTCTGACCTGCCAGGTGCTACTGATGTAAAGTAGTCTTTGGCCTTATTCTGGCATACTTAGATGTTCATGAATATGCACTGTCCTGTTTTTAAACAAATAAACATAAAAATACAGGAAGCGTATGTTTGTTGCTGTGGTGATGAGGCTGGAATGTATTGTTTACATTTGGATATCCCCCGTTTACCTCTGCCCTTGGTGCTAAGGCCACGGTGTTGCCGTAATTAACGGGCTACTGTATTTACTGAACAATCAGGTGGTGTTTGAGGCAGTCAGCAGCGGGCAGAAAGGGGGTGTGGCCATCAGAGACATCACACTGCAGGGGCACCAGTGCAGTAAGTACACACTCAAGCCCCCCTCTCCGTTGCTTGATTGGATAACGACGTTATCGTGCGCATCAAAGAATTAGGGTCAATGTGTGTGTGAAGACAGGGGAGTTCATTAACATGTAAATTGATTAGCATGGGCTTTGATCTTCTCTTTTCCAAATTCCACTTTATGTCAACACAAACACCCATACGCACACACAAAACATTGATATCAGTCAGTCCGGTGCTTCTCAAATAGTGGGGCAGGCACCACTGGTGGTGGGGGTTACGGTAGGATGTCAGGAAGGGAATGAGTAACTTTGAAAGTGTTTTAAAAAGGTAATCAGGTGATTATATGCTGAAACCAGCAACTCATACAGTGGTTTGTACTGATAATTACATTTTATATCAAACTCCTGTGCGCTACGAGGGTATGAGTCAGTCTGGTCATGAATTTTTGTTTGTGTCCCAAGTGAGCACACCTCACTTCCTGCACATCAAGGGCGTGGAGGTGAACGCAGGGCAGACGGCCATGTTTGCGTGCACTGTCAATGGACGCCCCCAGAGCAACGTGCAACTTTTCCTGCAGGTACGTATCTGAATGATCCGTGAGCTGCATTCCTAAATAATGAGGTTCTTTGACTAGCGTTGTTGTGGTAGGTCTTTAAAAACAGCACAGCACTCCTGTGAGGACCTTTGACGAATGTGCTTGTAGTACTGTCTGCAAAGTGCTCCAGATAATAGACAATCTTTTATCAGCCCCTTGTCCCTAACTTTCGTAAAATATGGCCTTCTGAATGATTTAGTTGAAGAGCCCTGGTCTATGGCAGTCATCATCATCACCATCAGTTTCCTCTCCTCGTCAGGGTATGAATAGCCGTCAAGCCGTAGTCAAGGACAATAAGCCGGTCAACTCGCGGCGTTACGTGGCCACCTTCGACGTGGACAACACCACCAAAGGCGACTCTGGACGGTATCGATGCATTGGCCTGTCGGATCGTGGCGTGGGCGTGTCTTCCTACGCTGACCTCACTGTCAAACGTAAGTGTGGTCTTTGTATTAATACGTCTGAGCTAAACTTTGTCGAAGCTTGTTTATGTTTGTGAAAAGTGATCACTCTCTATACTGAAAGCTTTGCAAACACATGCAGGTGAATATGAGACACACACTTTTGCACACGTATTGTGCAAGTGTGTGTGTGAAGTGGGTCAGGAGGAAGTAGAGCAGCACCACCGGGGATTGTGGGTAATAAATTCTAGGTCTGCCGTGACTCGCCGAAGGTCACGAATATTAATTAACTCGTTAACTCTTTCCTTTCCTCATTAAGAGAGGCCAGAGTGTCTGTGTCTGCGTTTGTGTGGGTGTGTGTATTTGTGGAGAGACTCATCCTGTTTGTGTTTGTCCCTCAGAGCCACCCGTCCCCATTGCCCCCCCTCAACTAACAGCAGTAGGTGCCACCTACCTGTGGATCCAACTCAACGCCAACTCGATCAACGGAGACGGTCCAATCATAGAGAGAGAGGTAAATGGATTAGTGCAGGACCATTTGGTCTCATTTCTTAGTCAACTAGAGCTACGCTCCTAACTATGGAATGTGTGGGTGTCTTTTTAAGGTGGAATACCGTACCATGGCAGGCATGTTGATTGACACCACACCTGTGGACAAGCCCTCCCACAAGATAGGACACCTGGACCCCGACACAGAGTACGAGATCAGCGTTCTGCTCACCAGACCCCTGGAAGGAGGCACAGGGAACCCTGGGCCTTCTCTGCGGGCTCGCACAAAGTGTGCAGGTAAGCTTGCTGTGGACCAATCAGAACAGTTCGCAAGCATTACAGTTTGTGCCAAAAGTGAGTACACCCCTCACGTTTTAGGAACCATTGTACGCTATATCTAGTCAAGGGATACTATTATAGAAATCAAATTTGGCTATAACTTAGAGTAGTCCTTGTACAGCTTGGAATACACGTTTTTCTCAATGAAACACAGCTCCCCTGTGTTGGCAGCACTTGTGCAGCCAGATACGGTTATCTTGCTACTCACCGATCTATGCTGCTATTTTAGTATTGTCCCTCAAGAAGAAATACTGTCTCAACAATGATTCCCTGAAACGGCTGTACTCGCTTTTGCCAGTCACCGTATATTAGCATGCTCCTAATGCTAGTCTTTGTTTGGCTATGCTGAGATAGTTGCATTAGCATGCTTTAGTAGCAAGTTAGCTGAGCTCATCAGGTGGCTAATGGTTAGCGATGAGGTCATTAAAACTGTGAGGCAGATGAGGCTTTGTTAGCGCTGTGCTCATTAGCCGCAAATGGCAGCAGCGTACACATCAGCGTGTCTGTGTGTAAAGAAAACAACAATTAACAGCTAATTATCGACCCGTGCCAGTGTGGTCGATGATCTTTTAAACACCATTCTTTTTATTTATTTATTTATTTATGAAAATGTCTAGTCGTAAAACGGTGTCAGGCTTGAACACACACACACAAACACACGCACACACAGATCACAGTGGAGAACTTTGTCAAGTTGTGATGGTTCTAGATGAAAGAACATCTGTCACTGTGTTGGTCGCTCTGTTGTAAGCTCCGCCCCTCAGGACTGCCTGCAGCCGTAAACAAACTTCCCATTGGGAGCCAACGCAGGAAACCCAAAAGATACAACTGAAAGATGTGTGCGTTTGCGAGACAACTGGTGTGTCACCCACACACACACTCAGCGTGATGATTTACGCTCTGATAACACTCGTCTGTCATCAAGTCACTTTTATTTATTCATCTCACTGCAGATGAATTATACAGTTTGTGTGTGATAAATAATGAATTAGCGTGTCCATCAAACAAGCTTTGTGACTTAGAGCCTAGGGAGGCGACTCGTTGTGACGCCACGTAAACACTCACATAAACTTCTTCTTTTGTAAAATAAAAGCACAAAGAAACATATCTGATTGTGGTAAGTCGGAAATAACTAACAAAGTTGACTTTTTAAAATAACTGCTTTGAATGTCCATTGACTGCCATGAGACAACATACTTTCTGATAAAAAGGAAGTCCTTAAGATTGAAAAGAAAAAGTGTTAAAATAATATTAAAATAATAAAGTGACACGACGTTACTTTTTTCTGTCATTAAAAAAAATAACATTCACTAATACAGTCACTCAATAATCTTCACTTTCCAGTTCTGATTTATAAAACTAGTCATTCATTTTCATGCAAAAAGTATTTTCAAAAAACAAGATTTCACACCATTTTGGGAATAAAATCGGAATCTTCCACGCAACATACACACTCTCACAAAGACGCACACGTGTGTTAACATCCATTAAAGTCTACGCGCTGTTTGTCGAGGCTTTTAGAATTTTTCGTATCAATATTTCACTTTCGTTCTTTTTTGCACTTCACATTTTCACGCTCGACTTGTCCAGCAAACATTCCAAAGCTTTTTAGACCTTTTACATCTCGATCTCTATTTTTATTTGTATCATTGCAACTCCCTCAATTGGATTCACGTGTGTGTGTGTGTGTGTGTGTGTGTGTGTCTGCGGGCTTTTAGGATATTCCATCTCTTTCAATTTGGACCGCGTTTGTTTGAGTGACATGTTCACGGAGGTCATCCATCACTTGTGCAGCTCCTCCTCTTCCTCATCATCGGCTTCATTGCCGCGTCGAGCTCAAATCAAATCTGCTGTAAATGAAAAATTAAACCTCCTTTTCCTCCTCCTCCTTCTCCTTGCGGAGTCACCTTCAAACAGCCGACGACGTTTCTTCTTCTTGGAAGCAGACAATCCAAATGTAAACTTTATTGTCTTTAAATGACGAAAAGAGTAAGAGCATATAGACCGTAGGTTCTCAAAGTGGGGTATGTGTACCCCTAGAGGTACGCAGAATTATAATAAAGTGTGTATTTGGAACACCTTTTCTCTTCACTTTTGATTGACTGACGGACCAGTCCAGGGTGTGCCCCGCCTCCCAACCGAAGTCAGCTGGGATAGGCTCCAGCATACTCGGGACCCTTATGTGGATAAGCGGTATAGATAATAACTTTAGCATCCTAAACTTTCCATCATGATAACATAAAAACATCATCATAATAATACAAATAACTTATATAGTGTTTTTCAGGACACCCAAAGATTAAATTATTTATTTATGTAATGGCAAAAAATATATATTTTTTAATTTAAATAATTCATTCATTCATTCATTCATTCATTTATTTTCTATACCGCTTATCCTCATTAGGGTCACGGGGATGCTGGAGCCTATCCCAGCAGACTTTGGGCGAGAGGCGGGGTACACCCTGGAATGGTCGCCAGTCAATCGCAGGGCACATATAGACAAACAAACATTCACACTCACATTCATACATATGGATATTTTAGAGTCGCCAATTAAGCTAACATGCATGTTTTTGGAATGTGGGAGGAAACCGGAGTACCCGGAGAAAACCCACGCACGCACGTGGAGAACATGCAAACTCCACACAGAGATGCCCAACATAGATTTGAACCCTGAACTTCCTGATTGTGAGGCCAATGTGCTACCCACTCGACCATCGTGCTAATATTTTATAAATATTTATTTATTTTTGTAAATGTATTTGTGTGTAACATTTATATAACCAAGCATTAAGGTTAATGTATTAAAATTTCCATACATCTATATTTAATGTATTTACTTTCTAATCTAACCAGTCCTGGGTGTACCCCACCTCCCGCCCAAAGTCAGATGGGATAGGCTGCAGCATACCCGCAACCCTAATGAGGATAAGCGGTATAGAAAATGAATGGATTTTTTAATCTACATATGATTTAACAACACTCGCAACGCTGTAAAGAATAAGCGATTCGTGCAAAGGCCAGAAAAGCTGCCAGAAAGTTGTGCAGTTTAAAATACTACCCCAAAAAAGATGTTTATAATCAATAAATATTCTTAAAATAATCGAATCTGATCATCTAATCCCAGAAGTAATAACCTAATAATAGGTCTGTGTTTGTGTATAATTGTTTCTTGGCCTATTTGAATGGCTAGCATTCGCATGTCAGAAGTCTTTTGGGAGCACAAACAAGTCAGCCTGCAGCTCTCGCAACACGATGGCGGTGATGTTGATGATGATGATCATGATGGGGTGGCGTGCTAGCAGCTGCAAAGAGGAGTGAATAGGACGCTAATTAGTTTGGCGAGACCCTCACTCATGGAGGAAGAGACGTTCTCTTTTGACACAAAAGATGCACAGCTGTGGCACACACACACACGCACGCACACATGTACACCGTCGCCAACAGGAAGTGAGGGCATCCAGTACTTTGAGAGTTTGGGAAAAATACCTGATGACATCATCAGCTGGGAGCTTTTTATCTCCCCCACCCACTCCCCCCGGGCGTCTGATTTAAATGTCAGGTTGAAATTATGGGATGGGGTAGAATAGTCAGAATTTATGAGATTGCGTTCCCTTTACCCCCCTCGGGGATTATGGGTAATAGGATCCACTGCAATCCCTGCCTCACTTCTTCTCCTTGACCTCCGACCCCTTTGTTCCCCACCTAGTGTCTGTGTGTTGTGTGCGTGTGTGTGCGCGATGGAGGTTAAGCTCAAATTCTCTCTTTCATCATGCAATTGCTGTGGAGAAACTCACAAGTGCTTCCATTGTGCAGTCTGTGTGTGTGCGTGTGTGTTTGTGTGCATGTGTAAGGGGTGTCAAGAAGGCAGTGGAGAACAAGAAATCTATTGTTCATCAGCAGCAAAACACCTGAGAAAGCTGGTGCACGCACACACACGCACACACTCACCGACATTCTCACACACACACACACACACGCACACACACACCAAGGCTTTCTAGGAGAAATTGGCGTTTCCTGCCCTCATCAATCATTCTTCTCTGTGTGGATCACTGTCTGTCATCTTCAACTAAGACCCTTGCGTGTGTGTGTGTGTGTGTGTGTGGGTGCGTGCGCCTCTCAGTGGGAAGCTTTAATCTTGACTCTCATGAGAAGCTTGTTCATTCAGGACATTATCTTCATCATGCTTGTATTTAATCATAGCACCCCCCAAAATATCACTGGTGATTATGGTATTTTATAACACAGAATTACAATGCATTTCATTATTTATTGTTTTGCCTTTTTTATTTGCCTTTTTTCTTTAACAATCAAGATAGAAAATAATAGTAATACTTATCAAATGGCTAATTAACTGGAAGTATTTACACAATGCAACATTTCAGTAATGGCATTGTTAATACATTTGATAGACTATAGCTTAAATCGTCATCATCGCTGACTTGTTGTATAAATTCAGACTAAATTCAACTAAGTCAGATCCACAGTCCTGTTTATTTGCAACGACCAGTATTTTAAATCTGCAACCAACATTTCTATCACATTTACAGTACCCGTCTTTGTTTTTAGGGAACTCAAAAAATGACAAGTCTGTCCCCTGTACTCCGGACTATGGGAAAGCTGTGTGGTTTTTATTCTGATTTTGGAACTGTGGGCCAAGGCACAGTCTTGTTAGTGTGCCTAACCAGTCTACATGTGTTTTGTGGACTTGGAGAAAGCATTGACCTTGTCCCTTGAGGAACTCCGGGGGTAACGGAACATGGTGTATCGGACCACCTTATTCGGGTGGGTTACTACCTGCATGTGTCATACACGACTCATTTTCAATGAGGGTTGGACTTCATAATGTTTATGGACAGAATTTCTAGGCGCAGTGAGGGCGTTGAAGGCATCCAGTTTGGTGGGTGCAGGATTGGGTTTATGCCTTTTGTGGATTATATGGTCTTGCTGGCTTCACTGAGCCATGATCTTCAGCTCTCGCTGGATCAGTTCTCAGCTGAGTCTTTTGACGCCGGTATAAGAAACAACAACTCCATGTCTGAGTCCATTGTTCTCACCCGGTGAAGGATGCAGTACCATCTCCAGGTTGTGGATAAGATCTTGCCCCAAGTGGGAGAGTTCAGGTACTTTGGGTTCATGAGCGAGGTAAGTATGGATCGCGACATCAAGATCCAGAATGCATTTCGGAGACCTTCAGCGAGTTGCAGATTCCACTATCAATTTTCCTATATTTTGTGGTTTTAAACTAATTTTAGACCCGATGCACGGCCCACGTCACCTCCAGGTGGTAGACGTGCGCTCCAAAGAGGTGACTCTCCAATGGGAACCTTTTGGCTACAGCGTGACACGCTGTCACAGCTACAACCTAACAGTGCAGTACCGCTTCAAGCCTGCGGGGGCCTCCACCAGGTAAGCAAACAAGGAAAGGCCAGCTGGTGGGGTTGCAGCTACAATGACCCCGCCTCTCATTTGTTGCTGTGCAGAGATCCGGCTAAGGAAGAAGTACTGGAGGAAGTGGCGTACGACTCGCGAGGCCTCCCGCCTCAGCACACTGTGCGAAACCTGCCACCCTTCACCAACGTCAGCATGAAGCTCGTTCTGAGCAACCCCGAAGGACGCAAGGAGAGTGAGGAGCTGCTGGTGTTGACGGACGAGGACGGTACGAAACAATGAACAAGATTTTCTCCAAGCCAGAAAACGCTCAATGCTTTGTGCTTGTGTGTGAGGCTAATGTGAGAGAATTCAAACCTGTTGTTCTAGTGCTTGTGTGTCTCATCAAACATTACAGTAACATTACTGACCCCTTGTGACTAGTACTATATTAATACTACATTGTCTTTGACTGTATCTTTTGAATGCCTTGTGTACATTATTTGTATTTTAGTTAATTTAGTCATTGCTTAATTTAGGTAAACAAATAGGTAACATTTGCTTAAATTTGTATGCATGATTTGTTAATAAATATATTATAACTACTGTAATAAACTACTATATAAATATAACTACTGAACTACCCAAAATGTTCGCATTTACCGTATAAGGTTGTTATAGCGTCGTCCCACAATTGAATACATTTGAGAGTTCAAGCCCAGACTGCTTACCATGCTATTGCTAATATAAATTTTAATCCTATTGGCTCTCTCAGTTCCAGGAGCGGTTCCATTGGAGTCCATTGTGGGCAGCACCTACGAGCAGCACATTACTGTGAGCTGGTCAGAACCGGTGCACACGTATGGTCGCATCCGAAAGTACGAGGTTGGTAACATCCATAAACTTGTCGATTAATGACAGTGAGGCAGGAAATAACCTCTTTATATGGTCGTCCTTCCTGACAGATCTCCTTCAAAGCCCTGAGCTCTTTCGACTCCGACATGGACCTGACCAATCAGAGCGGGAAGATGCTTAAAGAGGCCAATGAGACAAGTCATGTGTTCACTGGCCTCTTCCCGGGCTCTACTTACTCCTTCACAATTAGAGCATCCACCGTCAAAGGCTTTGGGCCACCGGTCGTCACTCAATTCACCACCAAGATCCAAGGTAGGGGCCGTTCATTTGAAAATATAAGCGTACCGCCTCCAAGCGAGTTACCACATCTTTTACTCCTCAGCGCCTGTGATGCCCGCCTACGAGCTGCAGTCTCCTCTCAACCAGACCGAGTCCACCGTCACTGTCCTGCTCAGACCCGCACGGAGCCGTGGCGCCCCCGTCAGGTGACGTGCACGCCCACGCTCCCCCATATTTGTTCCTCCACCCACTCACACAGGACTTCTCTGTACGTGTTTGACAGTAATCTGATTACAGCGGCAGGTCGCCCGCGGCAGCACCTTTTGTACTGCCGTCTTATACGAGCTTACATGTGCATGCGTGCCCAAAGGCGGCGTGCTGGCATGTCAAAAGAAACAAAAGATATGTTAAATATAAACACACAAATATCACATTGTGTGCATCATCACACAGACACACACAGGAACAATAGACGAACGCTACTTGCTGAGCAAATTGGAAGCCCGGTGTTCGTGATGCAGATTACAGCTTGTAAACACGCTAGGTTTTTATCATGTATGATAATGTGTGTCCGTGTGTGTGTGTGTGTGTGTGTTGATGAGCAAAATCAAGTGTTGGTGTCAAAAGTATAATAAAATAATAGAAATATTTTAAGTCACACTTTGACGTTGTCAACATGTTGTCTCTAAATCTTTCATGTTTTGCTCATGAAAACTTAATAAAGCGTAAGATTGATGCTGATGAATATTTCAACATCTGCACGTGTGTGTGCGCATGAGAGAGTGTGTTGTCATTATTTCAGCGACACCCTAGTCAAAAAAGACAATTAGACTTTTAATAACAACAACAAGGTAGCATGTAGCTAATGACCTAGCTGCTAATACTGTTGTGCTACGGTGTGTGTGTGTGTGTGTGTGTAGTAAGTACCAGGTGGTGGTGGAAGAAGAGCGCCCCCGCAGGCAGAGGAGGGGCACGGCAGAGATCTTACGCTGCTACCCGGTACCAATCCACTTCCAGAACGCCACGCTGCTCAACTCGCAGTACTACTTCAGTGCGGAGTTGCCCGTCAGCCAGCTGAGGGCCCCAGCGCCATTTTGTGTCGGTGAGTAGGTCGCTTCCGCCAGCCAATCACAGCCGAGCATGGATATTCACACTGTGTAGACATTCATATAGCTGAACAGTGAGGCATCCCTTTAATACACACTTGTTAATGCTTAATACCTTACTGAGCTAAAAGTCAGTCTGATGTTGATGGTGATGATGTCATGTAATGTTCAGGTGACAACGGGACATACGGTGGCTTCTGGAACGCTCCTCTGCTGCCTCACAAGAGCTATGCCATTTACTATCAGGCCGTCAGCAGCGCTAACGGGGTGAGAACATGCACACACACACACATGCATGGACAAGTTAGTATTGACCTGACCCCTAAGTTTGGACTTTGACCCCATGTGGCCCTAAGAAAGACAGCAAAACAGGAGCACAGACACGTTTTTATAGGACAGCAGCGCCTGCAGTGTGAAACGGATAATTGTTCGCTGCTGCAAGATGTTATTGTGTTGTGTGTTAATTATTGACGCTTAGAGGTTTAATTGGTGTGTGTGTGTGTGTGTTGAATAATGCAGCGACAGGAGAGCTTTTCACTGTCACCACACCACAGACACACATGCGCCAACAAACCGCCGTAGCGAATGTGTGTGTGTGCATGAATATTCATGAGCTCTTGTGGTTAATTTGTCGTCTGTTTGTTAAAACCAGAAAGACACAAGATGTTCCATCTCACTTTGCACAAACTCCCTCTGTGTGTGCGTGTGTGTGTGTGTGTGTGTGCGTGAGTTGGTATGCGTGCGTGTGCGTGTGCATGTGTGTGTGTGCGTGCGCACGCGTGTGTGTTTGTTGGCTGTTAAATGCCACGGGCTGAGACACAGCCATTTTCCTTCTGTCCATTCTGTTTACAACCAGTTTGTGAGAGTGTGTGTGTGTGTGTGTGTGTGTGCGTGTGCGCGTGTGTGTGTGTGCGTGCACGTGCTTCTCTCTCACAGGAGACAAAGATTGACTGCGTCCATGTGGCCACCAAAGGTAATGCAGTGCTGTATTTTATCTTGAAAGCCTGCTTGAAATTGAAAAATAATATTATTGTGTTGTTTGCATGACAAAGGCGTGAGGCTAATGCAAATTTGTGGGCGGAGCTTTTGAAACTAACTACATTAGTGGCTTGATAGCTAGCTTGTCACATGCCAGTCCATATGGTACATCGACGGATGTTAAACTGTCCTTCACCTGTCCTCTCGTACTCACAGAGACACACACGCAACACACACTTACACGGATGCTACGCTAACACAGTGCTAATGACTGGAACTCTATGGATGTCCAGGGAGACATTGAGCAGACGAGCTAAACAAGCTAAAAAGTGTGATCTCTCCCCTGATGGACATCCGGTGCACAACACACACACAGCAGTTGACTATTGTGACTTTAATCAGTTTTTATTGGTGCACAGTTGTGAAGCTTAATAACATGGGAAGGTGATTGGCTTGGCCCCTCCCTTGACACCTGTCAGTCACACTATAGGAGCCAACCATGTCTCCTTGGTGGGGTTCAAACTACAGTACAATGAGCTGTGCATTCTTCTTCTTTGTAACTTCTTCTAGCTCAACATGCTAATATGCTAATGTGTCAACATGCTAACTGTATCTGCTGCTCCTCTTTCCCTTGATTTGATTACTAATGTCTGAAGATCACATGTCTCTTTCAGGACCTAACATGGCTGGCCCGCATCAGCCTGGGATGGTGAAGTTTTTGTAACTTTTAGCACCTCAATCAGAGGTGCATTGACACCACCCAGGCTGATGGGGGTGCCACCAACAAGAAGTCATAACAAGGGGGGGGGGAGATGCGATGCTGCATGTTCCTAATATTTCTGCTGACTCTCTGCATGCTCCATGCTGGATGATCAGCTGCTATCATCAGCACGCAGCTCAGCACGCCACACGCCGGCCTCGCCCCCGCGGCCGGCGACAAGCAGCTCGCAGGTCAGATGACACCGTTTCTCCTTGCGCCATTTTCCCCTCTGTCTCTCTCTCACGCCCCTGCATTCCAAGTGGCCTTCTATTTTGAAAAGGAGTGTTTGTCATCAATCAATCGCATCGGTGCAAATATTCACACTGTGCGTGTGCATTGGTGTGGTATGTGTGTGTTGCATTCATTTACTACAGAAAGCAGAACAGGTGCGGTGCACGCACACACACACGCGCGCACACACACACACACATTTACAGCCTACAGAAAATTACATTTAAATATTTAGAGCCTGAAGGAAACTATTTAACTACCATCTTACACACACACACACACGCACACACACACACACACACACACACACACACACACCTCCCACTCAGTGTGACTGGCTGAAGCCCTGAAGCTTCACTTTTATATACAAACATCTTTTCTCCACTCTGTATGCGTATGTGAGTTAGATGATTAAATGAGACAGTCAATAGTCGAGCTGACCTTGAAGGAGACAAACAGGAAGTTGAAAACATCTCTTTCTAGACCACTCTGGACCAAAGCAAACTGGTTTCTATCAATAGCTTTTTATAAAACATTGCACAACATTTTAAATTCTGCATTAAAAGCGTGCAGAAAAGAAAGGCGGCGGTCACAGTTTGCGGCTATGTATTAATTAGGGCGCTAATGAGCTAGCAAGGTGAGCTGTGAACAGTGGCCCCTGGTGGACAAGTCATGTGTTACAGGCCACCTTTCTCCTTTGTTGTGGCTGCTGTCGTCAAAGCATAGACTACGCCTCTGTCTCCACCCTCAATCTGACTGCCTCAGTTCTGTGAAACTCCTGACTTCGCTTTCATCCCTGCTCACCTTCTGACTTTGCCTTCATCCCTGCTCACCTTCTGGCTCCACCTTCATCCCTGCTCACCTTCTGACTCCGCCTCCAACATTCCACTTTATCAGCGACTTTCATGTTGTGGGCTAATGACCAAATGCTTGAATGTAAACATCATGTTAACTAACTATTGGGTCATATTTATTGAATACACTATAGATTCATTTTAATACCAAATGCTAATTGGCAACGTATCAGGCGCTGCCACTAGGAAGCCCGAACCGGATCAGGAGAAACAGTCGGACCACACAGTGAAGATCGCTGGCGCCATGGCGGGCGTCCTGCTCTTCATCATCATCTTCCTCGGAGTCATCCTGCTCATGAAAAAACGGTAAGAAAACCCTGTATGGGCGGAGCTGATAGCGGGACGGGCCCCACCGCTAATGAATTTGGGCCTGAAGGCTGGCTGTCAATCAATGTCTAGCTACAGAGCTGCCGTGAATGGCAGCTAACGCTGTATGGAACATGACACACACACGCACACAAAAAGTAAGCATGATGAGGATGAATGATGGATCAGTAATCACCATTAAACTCTGTGTGGACACACTTTATTCTCCAACATAAAACACACACTACCCCCCCCCAGGGACCCACACACATTTTAGCATGCAAAGAAAAGCCTGGATGTTTGTAGAACGTCAAAGATGAGACAGAATTTAGATGAAAGAGCATTTTACTCCCCCCCTTTTTTGTAGCCTAAAGCAGAATTGCCTCAGGCTACTGTGTGTGTGTAATTTATATATGTGTGTGAGGGTGTGTGCGTAGGGGTATGTGTATGTGTGAGGAGGCTGATCTCAGCAGTGAGCCGCTCACTTGTCTCTAATGAGAGTTTAATGTTGATGGGGCGCGTTTGATTTTCACTCTGGGACCAGGCAGCCGTGTCACTCATTAAAGCAGCGCAACAGGAAGTCACAACTCGTTAGAAGTCGTCTTTAGTCGAAGACACAGGTCCACCATCACGAGACCAAAAGAAGAAAAAAAAAAGTTAGGAGAGGTCAAGAAAGAAATCAAAAGTGTATAAGCTGCCTGCAAAGATCATAATCAAACCTAGACCTGACAGGAACCCTTCAGCCAATAAGCTTTTTAAAGAACATTTAGCCACACAATCATGGTTGTGTGTATGAAACCCTTCGAGCTGCCGTCATGTTGTTTGGGACACAATTGTGTGTGAAAAGGTCTTTTTACCTGAGGGCTATACTGATGGAAGACAGGAAGAAAAATGATAATAAACACACAGCACCTCACAAAAGTTAGTACACCCCTCACATTTCAGCTACCATTTTATTCTTCACAAAGGACAATACAGCTCTATAGAAATGGATGCACTTTAGAGTAGTCAGTGTGGAGTTTGCACAGCAGTTCTGATTTCCTATCCACACAGGATGAGTCTGAGAAAAGGATGAGGCTGAGAAAACACAGCCATTGGTGTCTATAAATATTGAGTGCACCTCACAGTCATTCATTTATTCTATACCGCTTATCCTCATTAGGGTTGCGGGTATGCTGGAGCCTATCCCAGCTGACTTTGGGCGAGAGGCGGGGTACACCCTGGACTGGTGGCCAGTCAATCGCAGGGCAGACATACAACCATTCACACTCATGGCTGACAAAAAAACCTACGACTTTTTGGGCTCCGAGAGGGCGCAGAGGGGAACCGGCCGATGCTGGATTACATACGTGAGCTACTTCCGGGCCTGTTGAAGCTAGATGCTAACCGGGTTTTCATGCTGGAGAGGGCCCACCGCACGCTGGCGCCGCCTCGACCGGGTCAGAACAGGGCTATCATTATCCGATTCTTGCACTATCAAGATAGAGAGTTTGTGTTCCGGTCGACCAAACGACGTGACATCACTCATGGCGATGACAAGATTTTTTTCACGGAGGACCTCTCTGCAGAAACCATGCGACAGCACTACAACTTTAACACCGTCAAGAAAGTTTTTGTCGACAAGGGAACATATCGTGGATTCGCCTACAACCCCTGCAGAATGAGGGTCCTCCACAAAGGGAAGATACATCTGCTCTCGTCGCTGCTGAAGATTTTCATCGTACAAATTAACGCCCTAGATGGGCATATCGTTTTGGTGAGAACCTGCTTCCATGCCAACATGTATCATGGCGCCTTGATCTACCATGTTGCTTTCTCATTGGAACTTTAGTTTATATATGTATATGCATACAACTATAATTGTATGGCAAATCCAAATTTTGTTTGTTACCATTCACACTCATGGACAATTTAGAGTCGCCAATTAACCTAACATGCATGTTTTTGGAATGTGGGAGGAAACCGGAGTACGCGGAGAAAACCCACGCACGCACAGGGAAAACATGCAAACTCCACACAGAGATGACCATTGGAGATTCGAACCCTGAACCTCCTGACTGTGAGGCCAACGTGCCACCCACTCAACCACCGTGCACTGAGCACCTCACAGTGAACATTATAATTCATGTTTTTTTTTTCAATGAACCACAGCTCTCCAATGCCAGCAGCACTCATACACCTCCAGACCATGGTGCTACCACCACCCTACACACAATTATCTTGCTACTTGTGTTGTCAGCTATTAACAAATTTTCACGTCTATTCAGTATATATTAAAAATTCACTGACTTTTGATCAAACAAATAAATATATCATGTCAAAAATACCTGGTAAGGGTGGTTGCGGGTTGCGGGTATGCTGGAGCCTATCCCAGCTGACTATGAGCAGGAGGCGGGGTGCACCCTGGACTAACGGTGGTAACTCATTTATTTAATTAATTATGAAAACTTATTTCCCATAATTAACACACGCGAATCATGTCAAACCGCACCTTTCCATTATGGCGACCGACGGGAGCACATTGTAGTGTCTCCACAGAGTTGGACGCTCTTTCATCACTTTATTCTGACCTGAACACATCAACAGCAGTGCAGCTCCAACACGACATGTCCTCATTAACACTAGATGACACAGTCACGAACACTTCAGAAATAACATAAAAAAATGTATTTTATTATGCGTGTATTTCTGGTCAAAATAAGCAGAAAGATCAACAATAAGTAGGGGTACGAGAGGGAGCATGCAAGAGCATAATCCAAACTTTATTATTTGAGACATTTTTATGGATGCCTCCATTACACTACAGTATTTGCGGATGTACTGCTACTAAAGCTGTACACAGACTACTCTAAATTTATGTAATTAAGTTTACTTTGTAAAGTAGCGACTAGGTACTGTAATAAAAATGGTTGTTGAAAGTCATAGTGAATGGTAAAGTCACATGCTACGCGTGACAATAAAATGCTTTGTTGTGTGTTATTAGAAGACACATAAGATGAGCATAGATTAACCAAGTCATATGTATTTTTATTTCAATTTGTTTATCTGTGCTTGAACTGAAATTGCATCGTAACAAAAACATTTTACAGAGAAAATCAAGGAAAAAATGATTTTTACGTGTGACTCAAGCACACAACAAGAAGACACGAGGGGGAGGAGGGGCAGCTGCTCGCCTCAGGGAGTGCACACACACACACACACAGGTGTTTTCATACTTATTTATATATATGAGTTTTACCTCTTACACTTTCAGGTCAGGGTCAAACTGTGTGTGCGAGCGTGTTGCTCAACAAATCGGACTAATGGCTGTTTTTTTTGTACACTCGGGATAGAAAAAGAAAAAATACTAGAAGCTTTTAAAGTGAACATGAAAGAAGATACACATAGTACACATACTGCAGATTGGTAGAGATGGACAGATATATATTTTACCTATTTGGTGCTTTTTTGTCTCAACAGGAAGCTGACAAAGAAAAGGAAGGAAACTCTGAGCTCCAGACAGGAAATGACTCTGATGGTCAACAATTCCCAGCACACAATGGTGGACACACACAGTCACACTCTCAATGGACACTGTGAGTGCATGTAAACACACACACACTTTACCTGATGGTGATGTTTGTTATAATGATTGTGTGTGTGTGTGTGTGTACAGCAGTGTCGTCCGCGTCGTCCTTCACCATGAAGACAAACAGCAGCACCATTCCAAAGTCCTATTATCCAGGTAACAACACAGTCCACTGGTCATGTGACTGAAACACAATTCTAGCAGAAACACAATGCTAGCAGAGCTAGCATACAGTGCTAACATTACACTCACATTTTAACAGCAAGATCATGCTAGGTTAGCCTATTTGCTTACAGCTCCCACGTCTGTATCTGACTGACGCACCTCCAGGCAGGCTTTATTTTTAAGACGTGTAGCAAAGCCTGGGGATGGAGGTTTTTTTCTTCAGGGAGTCGGGAAGCCAGATTTTCTAAATGGACCGCCTCTTCTCTCAAAAGTGAAGGAAATGGTAGATTATTTTTCTATGTATGGTGCTCATCAACAGGCTATAAAGACACATTTTACTTTTATCATCATCATTAATTAATTAGTCAATTTTGTATGATAGGCGATGGTGTGGACGTCTAGTATATTAAGCACATAGTACACCAATAAATGTTGCTGTTATTTGAATTGCTACTTACTTAATCAGTACTCTCTGCTATGCACCTCCTATCTGCCTCCTCTTTCTACTTCCTGTCTGTCTTTGTTGCGTTTACCCCGTGCTGCGTGATGCGAACCGACGGCAGACCCATTTGTGCCGACCGCCATTCTGGGTGAGACTTCTGTTTTGCTGTCTTCTATTGTCGGACAGGAAGCAAACACACCTGAACAAACAGGGCAGACAAGAAGTAGATAGGTGAGACAGAAAGGAAGTAGAAATGTGAGGCAGACAGGTAGTAGTAGCAAGTAGTAGTAGAAAAGGTGAGACAGACAGGAAGTGGTGGTGTTATGGCTTCCATCCATCCCTGCTTGCTTCTTGTTCGGCTGCTTTTTGGTTCTTTAGATTGGGTTTAACCCACCATCGATAATGATTTTCTTTTGCTTAAAATGTATGTTGATTTTACTTTGGTTAGATATTTCATGTTGATTTTGATGATTTTTTTGATACTGTCTATTTTGGTTCTTTACCCGTTTTACTGGAAACCACGGTGGGCGTCACTCCATCCCGCATCTACAACATTCCTGCGTGTTGACGTCGCATCTGTCTGTGACCTCTGACCTCTGCATGGACACAACACGCTCACGTGGACGGGGTCAAACAGTGGGATAATGAGACGCCAAAAAAACGAGGAGTTAGTCAGGATTTAATGCTGAAGCAGCAGAAAGTTTGTTTGCTTCATTTGTCAGATTAAATGACAACTAAAAGCTATAACGCTCAAGTTAAAGGCTAACATGTTTTAGCCTCAGGTCAAAATCAGAAAAGGCTAATTAACAGGCAGCATACAAGCTTCAGTTAACCAGCTATGATAGCTTTTTGATGCTGCTTCCTGCTGGCTTCATACTAGCTTTGTGTTAGCACTAGCTAGCTTCAGTGCAAGATGACGCTCCAGCTAGACTTGCTGCTTAAACCCTGTCTCCTCTCTCTTCTTCTCCTCCTCCTCCTCCTCTTCTTCTATCGTTCTCTGTAAAGTGCCCATTAATGGTAAGTTGATAAATTTGGGGCTGTGGGGTGGGGGTTTGTCACTTCAGCGCATGGAGCCACGCCCACCACCTGCCGTGATGTCATCTTAATGATGACCTCATTGTGACATCACTATCCAGATTTCTCCCACCTGCCCTCTGATTGCTCACCGTTGTTGTTGTTGTTGCTGTTGTCTCATCCGTCACAAGCCGCCACCCTCATCTCATTGCCACACCCTGCTCCTTTGCCATGATTGGATGGGTGTTTTTTGGGCTAGTTTCTGATTTGTCAGTCAAAGTAGTTTAGCCATTGAGAGCACAGAGAAAGCTTAGTGACAGGTTTCTGAGTCCTGGATGGCTCAAAGGTCAAAGGTCACAGAGGTTTGTCTGCTTCCAGGACTCTGAACTCCCCTCTTTTCACACTGCTGCACATTGGGACCAGAACTAGTTCCACTTCATACTGGATCTAGACCAGTCACTAGTCTAGACAAGTAGTGGATCCGCATCACTACCTAATTTGTACCTGAAATGAAGTGAATGTGGACCAGTAGCAAATCCATTTCAGCAACCAATCTAAACCGGTTTTGGATTTTAATTAGTATTAAATGTGCATCACGATTGGATTTGTTTGACTACAGTATCTGGATCAGTAGTCTGACTGGTTTCAGTACTGAATCTAGATTGGTGGTAATTTGGTTCAGTATAATGTACATAAATGCTAACATTGGGACCAATATTGATTATTGTCAGCAGTGTGAAAAGAGTGCATGGCCATCATCTGCTCTGCAGTCATGTGATCTGATATCATGTAACGTGTGTGTCTGTGATGTTTTCATGTGTTGCGTTTGTCCACAAAATCCAGTCAGGGTGGCCGTTGTCACATTGACATTGCGCTCCTCTTGTCCTTTTGCAGATGACAGCCACACCATGACCAGCGAGACTAGCAGCCTGGTCCAGAACCACTTCAAGCAGCGTGACCCGGACCGCGAGCCGCCGCCTTACCACACGGCCCAGCTGCACCCAGCCATTCGGGTTGCTGACCTTCTGCAGCACATCACGCAAATGAAATGCGCTGAGGGTTACGGCTTTAAAGAGGAGTATGAGGTGAGTATGTGTTTTGTGATGTAGAGTGTGTGCATGCTTTGCCTACGAGCAACTTACTCCCCCAGGGCTCATCCATTATACATACATACATACATACATACATACACGCACACAGTATTTTCACCCTCCTTTTGCAGTTGAGAGTTGGTGGCAAGTTGTGTGTAGAATCAGCCGAGTATGTTTGTATGTATCATAATAATGATGATGATTATTATTATTCTCATAGTTACACATCTATTTATTATTAACATTATAGTTTTGACAATTGGTGGCTGGGTAGCGATAATATTAATACTAATGACTAACAAGCTGCTGGCTGTCACTGATTACTTTTAACCCCTGAATCTCCCGCTTCTTCTTTATTATTTAATCTGATGGGACAGCTTAACGAGGTAAGAGTGTTAACATGCTAGATTACATTCACTCTTCATTGTGTCACAGTCATCACCTCACACATCCTTTTTGCATCGTCCCTCGTGTGTTGAGTAGCATGCGTACCCGCCGTAGCCATTTTTGTCACATGACCCGTAACTGTGCCTCCCTGTAGTTTGATTGACAACATTTATAAGTAGCCGAGAGGTGAGGTCACAAGCTGGAGACTCATAGCATTAGCATGTTACACACTTTAACACACAGCTGCACAGTAGGAAGTGAGGAACAAAAGGAGGAAAAAGAAAAAGAATGGAAGGAAGGAGGACATTTTTCTTGAAGCCGCTGGTTCATTTCAGCATTCCATCGCTAACAATACATGTATTGTTTTTCTTTTTTACTTAAACTGACACCACCCATGCCACACATACATCCCATAATTGCATTCTTGTTGTCACACTCCACCATACATAGATAGATAGATGTAGTCTAGCTAGACTAATGTAATTGTTGTGATTTTGTGCTCAGAGTTTCTTCGAGGGTCAGTCAGCTCCATGGGACTCGGCCAAAAAAGACGAGAACCGAATGAAGAATCGCTATGGCAACATCATCGCCTGTACGTAGACACCAGATTTTTCTGACCAAACACTCGTTAGTCCGGACTAGACGTGCGGCAGGAGTTCATCTTGACTTGACTTGACTTGAATTAGTCCTGACCACATGAGGATTAGTCTTTACTACTCTTAAATTAGTCTTGATACGCTCCATCCATTTTCCATACTGCTTATCCTCATCAGGGTTGCGGGTATGCTGGAGCCTATCCCAGCTGACTTCAGACGGGAGGCGGGGTACACCCTGGACTGGTCAGACAAACAACCATTAACACTCACATTCATACCTATGGACAATTTAGAGTCGCCAATTAACCCAACATGCATGTTTTTGGAATGTGGGAGGCAACCGGAGTACCCGGAGAAAACCCACACACGCAAGGGGAGAACATGCAAACTCCACACAGAGATGCCCCACGGAGATCTCCTGACTGTGAGGCCAACATGCTACCCACTCTGGTATCGTGCGGCCCTAGTCTTGATACCATATCAGAAGTTAGGTCTGACCAAATATTAGTTGGGCCTGATCAGAACCTGGTTAGTTCTGATTACAAATGAGTTAGTCTTGACTAGACTTAATGAGTTCTCATTAGACATCAGTTAGTGCTCACCTGACTAGTCCTGATTAGGAAAGTGTTACAAAAGTAGTCTGGGGAGGCAAGAGTTAGTCCTGACTACAAATTAGTTAATCCTGACTAGGCGCAAGTGTTCACTAGATGCCAGTCATTCCTGACTACAAATTAGGTAGCCCTGATTCAACTTGTGTTGGTCTTGATTAGATATCATTTAGTGCTGACAAGTTGCATGAATTAATTAGTCCCTTCCAGATGAGAGTTAGTACTGGTGAGACATGGGCTCGTGCTGACTACAAATGATTTAGTCTTTATTAGAACCCAGTTACTTCTCTTCAGACTCGGGTTAGTTAGTTAATCTTGACTAGACTTGACTTAGTTTTGACTATGCTTGAATTAGTCTTGATGCCAGTAAGTTGTGACTTGATACCATTTAGTCCTAAGTTCCTACAAGACACTAGTTAGTGCTGACCAGACAATTCCTGTTTAGGAAAGTGTTACAGAAGTACTGGTGAGGCAAAAGTTAGTCATGACTACAAATTAGTTAGTCCCGACTAGACGCAAGTTAGTCCTGACTACAAATGAGGTAGTCCTGACTAGGCGCGAGTTAATCCTGACTAGACTCCCGAGCTAGAGTTAGTCCTGACTACAAATGACTATAAATGTTTACCTATACTAAGCGTCCTTCATCTATGCATGTACTATAAATTAAGTACTCATACTTACAGTACAACTGCGTCTTGTATCTGCAGACGACCACTCTCGCGTGCGTCTGCAACCTCAAGATGGAGAGAACGGTTCTGACTACATCAACGCCAACTATGTTGATGTGAGAAACACACACAAACCTCATTACTTCTGAAAAGCTTCAGCTAGAAGTTTTGACCCTGGACGTGAACGCTGAATATCAGTTTATGGGAACACAACTTAAATGCTTCAAGGGCGGCAACTTTCCAAAATTTGACAAATGGAACCGCTAGGTGGCATTTCACTGTTGGCTGTAAAGCACACACACACACACACTCAGTAGTTTCTTGCCTTTTAAAGGTCAATACAAAACATGGCGGCCCTCTCTGTTTCCATGGCAACAGTGGTGATTATAAATGTAAGCAGCGTTGACTGAGTAAACAAACTTACTCAACACACACAGCGCTTGTTGTGCCAATGTACTTTTAACGACGTTTACTCATGACGTCATGTTAGTCGAGCCAAAATGTCTCCAAATCTGACGTTTTGCTTATTCCCGTGTGTCAGGGATACCACCGACCCAATCACTACATCGCCACTCAAGGTGAGGGACATCATGTCTTCTCTGGTCTGCATACTTCAAAACTCCAGAGATTACAGATGTTTGTTCGCTTTAGGCCCCATGCAGGAGACTATGTATGACTTTTGGCGAATGGTGTGGCAGGAGAATACGGCTGCCATTGTCATGGTAACCAACCTGGTGGAGGTGGGGCGGGTGAGTAAACACACACAAACACATCTTGTGAATTCCTATGTGGGACACCATTTCCCAGAGTACATCTGTCATCTCTGCTCAACAGTTCTAGAACAGCGTTCCCTGCTGATACATCAACTTGTGCCCCAAACTCAAGTCAAGTTGAAGGATATACACACACACACCTGCAGGCAGGCACTGTCATTACCCACAATGCACCAGGGATCTGTCAGCCCTATGCTGTAGAGCAGCAGGGGGGATTGTGGGATATTGTGGGCTGATTACCGCCCTTCTCCCCAATTTGGTTGCCGGGACGACAGTGATTAGCACAACAGTAATTAGTTGTTAATGAGCAGGGGGGTTCTAATGAGATTTTAATACATCAGCTGTTTGTGTTTATGTTTCTGTTGAATTGATGATTCACTCTGCACCCATGTGCAGGTGAAATGTTGCAAGTACTGGCCCGATGACACCGAGATCTACGGCGACACCAAGGTGACGCTCATCGAAACCCAGCTGCTGTCAGAATACGTCATCCGGACTTTTGCTGTGGAGAAGGTAATGCTCCATCAAATCAACCGCTTAGAGGGGTGTGGCCTGCCCAAATTGCTTATCAACCTTCTCTCGCTTAGAGGGGCGTGGCCGAGATCCGAGAGATACGTCAGTTTCACTTCACCGGCTGGCCCGATCATGGCGTTCCGCTTCACGCCACCGGCCTGCTTGGATTCATCCGCCGTGTCAAAGCCAAGACTCCGCCCACTGCCGGGCCCACCGTGGTGCATTGCAGGTGAGCTCATCGGCATCTTGTGTATGTAGAACTACACTACTCTAAAACAGGAGGTCCAAACTTTTGGGCTCTGCCCTGAATGTATGTAATAAATATGCGATTTTATATTTTTTTATCTTGTGGAGAAAATTGTGACTCATTTATGAGGAAACCTTAACGCTGGTTGTTAAAAATGTGTGTGTTTTAGTGCGGGAGCTGGGCGCACCGGTTGCTTCATCGTGATTGACATCATGCTGGACATGGCCGAGAGAGAGGGCGTGGTGGACATCTACAACTGCGTGCGAGAGCTGCGAGCACGACGGGTTAACATGGTTCAGACTGAGGTATGCGCACAAAAAAGATGACAATAAGACAAAATATTGTTATGTCACTAGAGGGGCCAGCATGTTGGGCAAAAAAATGAACTTGTGCATCATCAGGAGCAGTATGTCTTCATCCATGACGCCATCTTGGAGGCATGTCTCTGCGGCGACACGTCCATCCCGACCAATCAGCTTCGCTCTGTTTACTATGACATGAACCGACTGGACCCTCAGACCAACTCTAGTCCCATCAAGGAGGAGTTCAGGGTAACACACACACACACACCTCTACGCAAACATGTAAATTAACATGTGGTTTTTGTGCGTCAGACTCTCAACATGGTCACACCAACGCTGCGCGTGGAAGACTGCAGCATCGCCCTGTTGCCGCGCAACCATGACAAGAACCGCTGTATGGACGTTTTACCACCGGACCGCTGCCTGCCGTTTCTCATCACCATGGATGGCGAGAGCTCCAACTACATCAACGCCGCCCTCATGGATGTACGTCACGTGATTGCACTTCCTGCCCAGACACCTCAGCTGCTGTTTCATCCCTTTAATTGTGTCATCACCTCATAGAGCTACAAGCAGCCGTCTGCCTTCATCGTTACCCAGCATCCTTTGCCCAACACTGTCAAGGACTTCTGGAGACTTGTCCTGGACTACCACTGCACCGCTATCGTCATGCTCAATGACGTCGACCCAGCACAGGTCAGCACACGCACACACACTAATAATTAATAACAATAATGACAAAGATGTGCGTCCTCCAGTTGTGTCCCCAGTACTGGCCCGAGAACGGCGTCCACCGGCTGGGCTCGCTACAGGTGGAATTTGTGTCAGCCGATCTGGAGGAAGACGTTATCAGCCGCATCTTCAGAATCTACAACAATGCCAGGGTGCGTTCCATTCCTAGGCCACTAGGGAACACGTAATCTGCGACCTTTGTCATCTTTCCTAGGCTGCTCCGAGTACTTTTGTGTGTCACTTGAACACTTTCCACAATCTTATTTTCATTTTGACCCATATCCATTTTCAGTTCCTGGGGGTGCGTTTGGTTTCTCATTGAAAGACAGCAAATTTAGATCAGACTAATGTTTGATTTCCACCTCCTCGCCTCCCTGACGGTGGCGTGTTTGATTAGTGTCTCGCCTCCTGCTGATGTCTCATAATGTTTGTGGGGCGTCAGATCCAAACGCCCCCTCATACTCCCCCCTTTTTTATACACCCCAACTTTATAGGTCACATTCTGTGTGTTTTGATTTAAACCTCACCAAGAAATCTCCATCTTTGCTTTCCTCTTCCTTAATTAGCTCTCTTGCCTCCTTCCAATACTGTCAGCTTCCGGGAGAATTTCATTTTCACACTATGATTGACAGACTTGTTCACCCTCCGTTTCCCTAGCCACAGGACGGGTACCGTATGGTCCAGCAGTTCCAATTCCTGGGTTGGCCCATGTACCGCGACACGCCTGTCAACAAACGCTCCTTCCTCAAGTTGCTTCACCTGGTGGATAAATGGCAGGACGACTACGATGGCGGTGACGGGCGCACCCTTGTGCACTGCCTGTACGTACATACTACTACTCATATTACATCATGCGCTACACTGTATTACTAAACAAACTAATCCAGAACTACATTCATTTACTTGACATACTACTACATTTTAGACCAGCATTTTTGCAGTAAGTCCCTAAAAACAGCAAATTGTTCCTGTCATATTGAGGATCTTTAACTATT
Organism: Oostethus manadensis; assembly: GCA_024372805.1. Classification (NCBI taxonomy): domain Eukaryota; kingdom Metazoa; phylum Chordata; class Actinopteri; order Syngnathiformes; family Syngnathidae; genus Oostethus; species Oostethus manadensis. The sequence goes on along the minus strand of QODF01000026.1, from coordinate 6,844,159 downwards.
GGAACCATATTGCTTCTGGTTTTGATTTATTTAGACTATAGTAGCCATTTAAATCCTCTTTTGAATGTCTTCTATAAATGTGTCCCCCAGAAGGATTTAGTTGAATATCCTATTGCTCGACAAACATGATTTTTGTCTTTGTGGGTTTACCAGAAATAGGTCTCCCTCTAGTGGTGACACGTTGCATTAATGTTCTGTCATTCCTCCCTCTCCCGCTTTTTTCCCCCCAGGAATGGCGGCGGCCGAAGTGGTGTGTTCTGCAGCGTCAACATTGTGTGCGAGATGTTACAACAACAACGTTGTGTTGATGTTTTCCACGCAGTTAAAACACTGAGGAACAACAAACCCAACATGGTGGACCTTCTGGTAAGTGACACACCTACTGTACTGTGTCAGGTGTTTTCAAAGATGCTTATTGTGTTTACAGGAACAATACAAGTTTTGTTACGAAGTCGCTCTGGAGTATTTGGCGTCTGCTTAAGGCACAACCCCAACCTCATCAGGATGAGGATCACGACTACTGACAATGACAAAAGTTAAAGTGGAGGACTATGTTTTTGCACTGTCTTTGTTGACCAACTGCAAGCATGGACACACCTACATACACATACACATATACACACACGCACACACACTATTAGTGTGTGTTATTTTTTCCTTTGTTGTGTTTTGTCAACGCATCCTTGTGGTTTGCATTTTTACATTCAAGTGGAGCATTCATGCAAACTTCCTTACTCTCCCAAAGTCCCTACATGTTTGTCCAGATGATGTAAATGATCTCAGCACTCATGATGAGAGAAAAAGTGAAGTTATTCATACATATGTGCGTTAAAGCAACATGTGGTTTTATCCAAATAGCACGTGAAGGTGGGAGGGAAAGGTCTGTCTGTTGTCCCGACGACACAATGTGTCGAGTAAGACGACAATGTTGGACCGTAATGTTTTTTTTTTAATATATAGTTTACAAAATGCCAAAATGTGTCCGTGTATGAATTTATTGATGTCAAATTTGGGGGCAGAGCCAGAGAGATGACACTGTCCTCTAAAAGAAGACCATTGAACGATGTTAATTTTGTACATAGAAATGCAGCAAGCACACTATTTATTACTCCTTGTCGATGTTGTTCTCATGAAGCATGCGGAGAGAAGGGTGGCGTCCTGTGATGGTCTCAGTGAGAGCTGTGGCGTGGTGTTGCCACGACACGGCAGCGTGTCTCTGGTGCCGATTAAACTGTATTTATTTTGAAAACTTGTATTTGTGTTGTTTGATCTATAACTACCACAAATAAACATGAACAAACACACTGGTGTATTGTGTATGTCCGTTTCACAACGAAAGGTGGAAATATAAGCAACACAAATATCTTAATTCAAGCAGAATTAAGAACATTTAACTTGTTCTGTTTGAAAAATTATTTTGCTTATAAAAAGTCAAGCTTTGATGACATTAAGATAAGCAAAAGTTTTGTAAGTATATATATATATAGAATATAAAAGTGAGCACCTTTGACCTTAATTCTTTCTGATACTCGTACACGTCATGGACAGTAGCGTGCTTTTCTGCACTTGATGTCCCTAAAGGCACATTGTCTTCCAAACCGCTGGGGGCGCAAAACAAGTGAGTCTGCTACGACATCAGCGGCAGCCTGGCCTGTCGAAAAGAGAAGAAGAAGACACCCGGAAGTGACGCTACGCTAACATGAGCGAAAATGGCGCGCAGGTGAGACGTTAAAAATGTAACATGACAATTACAAGACGCAGACTTTCACTTCTGTAACTTTTACAGCGTTCAATGTGAACGTGTCCCTTTCAGCTACTCGTGTGTTTACATACTGTGTGTGGGAACGGTCTATATCCTGGATAGAATGCCGTACATACCGTACTGTTTGTAGGTACAGTCTATATCCTGCATAGAATGTGGGTGCCATCTATAAACAGTACACCTATCCTCTTCAGCTGTTTGCTCGTCTGGATGGTCGCCGCAGTGTGCGTGACATCGAACCTCGTCTTTTCCCAGACGATGGGGGCCCCGGGCCAGGTGAGTGACCACGCCCCCTTGCACTTAAATCGGGCTCTAACCGATGACGTAACGCGTGTTTGCCTCAGGTGAAGTAGTGGAGCTCTTTGGGTCAGAGGGAACAGGTAAGTTCGAAACACAAGACGCGGCGAGCCAAAGCTCAAGCAAAGCCTGTATTAATAACTGCCACAGGTAAGACGGAGCTGCTCTACCACTTCCTGTGTCGAGGTGTGCTTCCCGTGGCGGCTGGTGGACTGGAGGTTGAAGTTGCCTTCGTGGACACCGACTACAGTCTGGACATGTTACGAGTGGTCAGCATCCTGGACAGCCGACTGAGCGCCGCTATGTGTATGTTACATGCACTTTTTTAGGAAAAAGTCCTAAACGTGTCATAGACACATCAAAACAACTAAGAGAGTATATTTTCTAGAACAAAATGTTTTTTGGGAATAAAGTCAGACAAATAAGTAATATTTTTGATGAAAGTAGGGCGTTTTTTAGAAAGTGTATACTTTTTAGAAAAAAAAATTGTAAACTTGTGAAAAAAGTCACATTTTTTTGTCTTAAAAATGTGTACTCGTGTCCAGCGTCTTCCTCCGGCTTGCCATTGTCGTCACATGACACTGCGGTGCGCTCATGTCTGTCCCGCCTTCTGGTGATGCACTGCTCCTCCACCTCCCAGCTACTCCTCACCCTCCACTCCTTGGAGACATGGTTGGCGTCACGGGCGGGCCTGGCGCTGCTTCTCATTGACAGCATGTCCGCTTTTTATTGGCTAGACCGCTGTGAGAGCGGGCCCAGCATCAGCAAGCAGGAGCAGAAGTTGGCCAGGTGTGCGCAGCTGCTTGGTCGTCTGCTCAGGTGGGCGTTGCTTTACTCAACCTCTCGCCTCTCACTCATCCGTCACTCCCACCTTCTCATCGGGCTCTTCTGCTCTCAGGGATTACAGAATCAGCACCTTCACCTCCTGCCACGCCAACAGGAGGTGCTGCGGCAGATCCTCCTCCTCAGAACCAGTTCAGCTGTACCTGTGTCGCCCCTGGCAACGCCTGGTAACGCACCGCATGCTGTGCTCCAAGCAAGAGGCTGCTCCAGAAGGTGGCAAGGAGCACAAGAGAAGTCAGCTGTTTACCGTGCATGCCACCACCACCTCCTCTAAAACAAAGTCTTACAGGACCAGCTCTTTTCGCGTGACTGATGGCGGCGTGTGCTTTATATGACGCTCCTGCACATTTCCACATTGCTCTGTGCTGCACTTGACCCTACAGAACCTCCATTTATGTTAACCACCAGGAGGCCATTTGTTGGCTGTAACCTTTTATTCTAGAACAACATTCATCAAGGTGTTTGCTTCTTTTGTGATTTTTTTCCCCAGAAAATGTGTATTTTGAGGAACGGAACATCCATCCATTTTCTATTCCGCTAATCCTATTAAGCGTCACAGTGTATGTTGGAGCATATCCCAGATGACTTTGGGTGAGAGGCAGGGTACATCCCTGACTGGAGGAACAAAACAATTTCAAGAAAAATTTATATTAGTTAAAATATATTTTGCATATTTTCTACAATGTCGGATAATATTAAGAAAAAAATAGATATTTAGTGGAGGAAAGAAATGTTATATGAAGTTACGTTTAAGCAAAAGATTTAATTACTACAATAAAAAAATGTAATATAAGAGAATGAAAAAACATGTTTTAAAGAAAATAATTATATTTTTTAAAGAAGTATATTTTTGAGGGGAAAAAAATATTTTCAAGAAAACAATGTCACAAATCCAAATGTCCTCAAATAAAGTTATTTTGATCAGTTAATGTTTTTCTAATTTATTATACTAAAAACAATATTTTTAAACGTTTTTGGAGGGTATGTAATTGTTTGTGTACCCCCCCCCCCAAAAAAAAAAATTAAAATCAAGAAAAAACAAGTCACAAACCTGAAGGATTAAAATCACATTGTAAGATTTTTTTTAAATAAAGGTGGTAAACATAAGTTGTATATCTCAGAAAAAAGTAATATTTTTAGAAAGAAAATTCTTACATGATTGAGAAAAGATTAATCTTAAGATTTTAACAACAAAACATAATATTCTAGAACGACATCCTCTTCATTGCTCACTTTCTTAGAAACATCGGACTTTATTTCAGTTGTATAAAAATGCATGTTTTTCCCCCCGTATTTTGGGACTTTTTGATGCTCCAGTCCGCGTTGCGGAAACTCCAGTCCGGAATTTTGAGGTCTGATGAGACAAACCAACTCACCAGAAGAGCCTGGAGCAGATCCATGCGCGGGGTGAGATGTACTTTGACACAACTCAAACACACATATACACACCCTCGTGCATTGATGCGACATCACAATTCTCTGGATTGAAAGTGATTCGACATCGAGCAGAACCCCCACGGGATGAGAGGTCTTCAGAACCGGTCTCCATGTTCACTTGGTCCTACTTCTCCTGCTGGAGCTGACAGGCGGTGCTTCGGTCGCGCAAACATGGCCTCCATGATGGAGCCTCCGCTGCAACTTTAATTTTCGCCAAATTTCAAGGTAAACGCGTGTTTGTTCTGTTCGGGCCCGGAAGTGTGATTCCAGCACACCGAAGAGGCAAATGGTTGCTTTCGGAAAAGTTCGCCGTTGGATGTAAACGGATCGGTTTGATTTGGCAGGAAAGCTGGAGAGGAAAAGGAGAACTGCAACAAACCAGTAAGGAGCTTCTTAATCGCTTGTCGCTTCGCGCTTGAGGAACATTTCATCTTCACTTTTCCCCCCGCCCCTAACATTTCGACTCTTTTATTGACGCCTGGTCCCCGTCGGCTCATAAGTGGCAGCTTTTTAGCGGGTTGTTTGTGTTAGCTAGCCATGCTAACGTTAGCACTTGCTAACAGAGAAGTGATCAGTCAACTGGGCGGTGCGGCGGAGCTAACGGCTAATGCTAACGGCTGTGTTTACACCCTTTTACCTGAATCGCAGGGCTTCATAACGTCACTCAGCAACTGTCACCCGGCCAAAGGCACGATGTGGGGCCCGGTCTGCAAATTCGCACGCCATTTTCCTCTGTTTACACGCTAAACTAGCCAACATCTGCTCGCTACCCTCGCCTGCCCGTTATTAGTCTTTCATCTTGGAAATGTCTCTGCAATATTCTCACTAAAAGTCACATCTCTGCGTAATAATGTCATGTTGCCAGTCGTTTCATAGCAAAGCTAACAAACAAGCCTGTGTCAACATTAGGGGTCAAGAGCCTTAAAACCATTAAAAGCCATAGAATGAAGGAAAGAGTGGTTGTTAAATGAAAGTAAAAACCCAAAATGACACTGAAATTGATTTAAAGTAATACTAAAGTGTAATACTGTGTGTGTTTGCATGAGCGAACATGACCAGGAAGTGATGTCACCAAGCAGAGCCAAAATCATTGTAGCTTATCTGTTTTTTCTTTCCTTTTTTTGTTATTACCCAGAATGCCCTCAGAGGCTCAGGAGCCTCGGGACAGAGGACCGCCTCCTCCTGTCACTCGGGCTGGACGCAGCGCTCAGCTGGCCAAAGCGGCAGCAGCCGCAGCAGCCGCTGCCGCTAGCGAGAGGCGACCTCGCGGACGACCCCGGAAAGATGGGATAGGTGGGCGCGCCGCACCTCCAGCCCCTCCTCCTGCTCCGTCGCCACCCCCTCCTCCACCCCCCAAATCAAGGAAGAAGTGAGTGTGATGATGAAGAGAACATGTAATGATGGCATAACTCATCATTATTACTGGTATTTGGTGGTACCACCAGATGGAACTTGTTTACGTTTGGTGGTACACATGGTGCACGTTGAGAATTGACGATTTACACACACGCACACACACACACACTGACCCAGACACTTTATACTTGTGTGCGCAGGGGGAGGAGTCGAGGCCAAGCCCAGGTGGAGGATGAAGAGAGCGTGGATGCGACGGAGAAGAAGCCTTCTCCAGACAAGAAAACAGGTGAGGAAGATGATGGCGCACGTCAGCTGTTGCGCACACACACACACACACACACACACACACGCTGAACACGGCCTCCATCAAGAGTCCGGAAAATGTTTGTGCTCCACAGATGACAAGGAGACGCCGCCTGGACGCCGCCGCTCCACCTCAAGGAGAAGAACCAATACCAACCCCGACATTGACCCTGTCCCCCTTGAGCCCGAGCCCCCCGCAGCTCCAGAGCCAGCTCCGAGCGAAGAGGAGGACCAGAACCCCCCAGTTCCCTTGGAAGCGCCCCCAATATCTAACGTGGAGGAAAAAATTCAACTTAATCCAGCTACCCCGCCCCCATCTCTGGACATCTCTGTTCACAGTCCAAAACTAGGTCCTGATCCAGTGGAAGAGAACCGGCCAGGCCCTACTCCCATGGAGGGGGATCGCGATCCTGTTCCTATGGAGTCTGAGGGGGGCAGGGCCAACTCAATAGTGCGCAGTCCCACCCTGAGTTTGGTCTCCAGCCCTGCAGCCTCGCCCAGCCTTCGTCTTGAGGATGAGGATTCGCTCTCTCCCCTGTTCCAGCGGTCTATGTCGGACGACTCTGGGGCCTCCCCCACCCCGAGCTTGGGACACACCAAAAAACGGTGAGCGTGTACGCGAGTATCTGTTACTATGGCGACCGCAGTGTTTCCCCGTCCAGTTCCTCAATGCGTTCCTTCTCATCTCTCAGTCTGAAGCAGTGTGCCTTCTGTTACCACGGCGATCAACCTCCTCTGGGCCAAGGCCCGCTGGTGGTGTTCGGACCCACGCCCGGCTACATCCCACGCCACATCCTCAACCGCCGAGCGTCCTCGGACCGCGACAGTGATTGTCATGACCACTGTTACCGTAGCAATGAGGCTCAGCCCATGTGAGTCCCTTTTGCTAATTGCTGCTGTAATGTAGTAAAATAGTGTTTTTGGCACCTCCTATGTATGGGTTGTAGTGAAAATGCTTTGGGAGACATGCTAACACACATAAAATCCGGGAATCCTCATATTTTATAATCATTAGACTCAGTGACTTATGGGAAATTAGTTATGTGCCCGTTCAAAGAAATTTTGGTTGATGGCGGCCATGTTTTTGCTCACATTTTATTACTTACATTCATAATTCAAAGACTGAATTATGTGTGTGTTCTTGTTTGTAGGAGCAGCAGTCCAGCACAGGGTGGTGAGTACTCTCAAGTCAGTCAATAGCCGTAAACGTGCCGCGGGCGTCCAGGCTCATTTGTCATAAATGTCTATTCCAGAGGATGAGTCTTCCTTACAGTTTGTGCAGCAGCATGGACCCATTGGACTTCCGCAAGACGTCGACGTCCAAACACTGTTTGACCCCACAGGTGCTCACTCCCTTCTTCCTTTCCTCCTCCTTGTGTCGTCCCCTCTGTGGGCAGCTAATTGATGTGTGTATGCAGGTCAGTGCTGTGCTCACCTGCAGTGTGCAGCCTGGTCGGAGGGCGTGTGTCGTGGCGAGGGCCAATCGCTGCTCTACGTGGATAAGGCCATCGACTCAGGAAGCACACAGGTCAGTAAAAAGTTGTCAATACCTGGAGTGTAACGTCACTCTGCCTTATTAAGCCCCGCCCCATCCTCGCCTGTCCAGGTGTGCGTGTTCTGTCGCCGGCTCGGAGCATCGCTTCGTTGCCAAGAAAAAGGCTGTGGGCGGAGCTACCACTTCCCGTGCGCCGCTGCCGCCGGGGCTCATCAGGACTGGAAGCAGAGGCACACACTGTGCACGCGACACGCACAAACCGGTATCTACACAGAAAAATGTGCACGGTGTGCTTTGCTGTGAGCTACTACACGTGTGTTTGTCTTTCTTCGCAGCGTCTTGGTCGTGTGTGTTGTGTTCGCGTGGTGATGACATCAGCAGTCTGTTGATGTGCTGTTGCTGTGGCAACCAATACCATGGTGGATGCCTGGCCCCGCCTCTCACTCCTTCCACACTGATCCGGTCGGGTTGGCAGTGTTCTACATGTCGAGTGTGTCAGTTCTGCAGGTAACACACACACGGTACACACAGTGTTTTCATTGCAGATTGACGATGCTATTATTTTCCAGGCTGAGAGGGGACACTTATGTGTTGCTGGTCTGCGGTCGCTGTGATAAAGCTTACCATACGCACTGTCTGACACCTTCACTGGATCACACACCCGCCAGTGGTTGGACCTGCCAGGTACACTCACACACTCTGATTAACCAGTTTAATGTGTTTTCTAAAACCAATTGTGGTCATCTTCCAGAACTGTAGGGTGTGTCTCCGCTGTGGTGTAAGGTCATCAGGTCAGTGGGCCAATCACCCCTTCCTTTGCGAGTCATGTGACCCAGCTCTGCCTTGTGCCCTCTGTGGCAACACCCCCGACTTGTACTCGCCACAGGATTATGTCACCTGTGTCTGCTGCTATAGGTACATAGTCAGTCAGACAACCCAGCGCGTGCAGCTGTATCGTTGTAACTGTGTGTGTTGTGTTTTAGGTGTGTCCACACAGAGTGTATTGTCCAGGCAGGGAAGGACAAAACAACATCCAAAGGCTACACTTGCTCCACCTGTCAGCCTGAAGGGGAGGAGCTAAGGCCGCACACACCAATTCCACACAGTCCCACCTTAGATCTCCAGCTCAGTTCCACAGAGGCGCCTGATGTCTGCGTGACTGCGCTGTCAGTTCAAAGTCCTACTAAAGTTCTGCTTATTGGTACTACTGCTCAAAGCCCAGTCCAGATCTTCAGTTTGGACCTTGTCCCAACCGAGAACATAAAGCCATCACACGAAAGTCTTTTTACATTTCAACCTGATGCCACCGAGCTCCACCAAAGTCCCAAGCTGTCACCCTCTAGCCCCGCAAAGCTAAAAGAAAATCCTCCCTCTAACGCTGCCAAACCACAGTCCAGTCCAGTACCATCTCCTATCTCTACAGAGCAAAGACTGAGTCCGCTACCTTCTCCTTCTAATTACACAGAGGAAAGACTAGTACCAGTACCATCTCCCAAATCTATACCACAAAGACTGAGTCTAAAACCATCACTTTCTAACCCTACAGAGCAACAACATAGTCCAGTACCATCTCCTCCAAACCCCGCAGAAGAAAGGCTAAGTCCAGTACCATCTCCTACTGCTGCTGAGCTCTGGGAAAGTCCTGTATCATCTCCAGCTATCCCCACAGCGCAAAGACTAAGTCCAGTACCATCTCCCATCCCTGCAGAGGAAGTCATAAATCCTGTACCATCTCCTCCTAATCCCACGGAGCAAAGACTAAGTTCAAAACCATCTCCTATCCCTACAGAGGAAAGAATAAATCCTGTACCATCTTCCCCTAACACCACAGAGCAAAAACAAAGTCCACAACTGTCTCCTTTACAACTATTGTCATCTGAACCAACAGACCTCCAGCAAAGTCCAGAACAATCTTCCTATAAGTCCACAGTGCTGAGACAAAGTCCACTGCCATCTCCTTCAAACCTCATAGAGTTCCAGCATGGTCCAGAGAAACCTTTTATGTCTCACACGGATCTTGGCCAAAGTTACTGCACGGAACTCCAGACAAGTGATGCAAAGTCTCCGTTTAACCCAACAGAACTCGGTGAAAATCCGGGGCAGTCTTTGTCTGAGCCCTTAAACATCCAACCTGTACTTTTGCCTGTGAACCCGACAGAACCGAAGGACAGTTCTGCAGCATGTTCAAATCACACAAATCACACAGAGCTCCAACAAAGTTCAGCACCATCTCCTTCTACAGTCTCAGAGATCCAGAAAAGTCCAGTACCATCTCCTTCCACTGACACAGAACTTCAGCAAAGTTCAGTCCCATCTCCTTCAGATGTTACAGAGGTCCAGCAAAGTCCAGTACCATCTCTTAAAGTCACAGAGATACAGGAAAATCTAGAATCATCTTCACTGAGCCCCACAGAGCAACTACAAAGTCCAGCACCATCTTCATCTTCAGAGGTCCACCAAAATGCAGTCCCATGTCCCACAGTTGCAAATTTGCAACAAAGCCCATTACCATCTCCTTCCAATGTGTCAGAGTTCCAACAAAGTCCACTCCCATCTTATTTTGATACCACAGAACAAAGGATAAGTCCAGCATCGTCTTCTGTTGACACAGGGGTCCAGCAAAGCCCACTACCAACTCTGAATATCGCAAAGGCCCGGCATAGTCCACAACTTTGTTCATCAAACCCCACAGAGACTCAGCAAAGCCCAGTCCCATCACCTACTGTGACACCGGTCCTGGATAGTGCAGTACCACCTTCATCGAACTCCACAGTGGTTGGGAAAAGCACGATACCATCTTCATCAAACCTCACAGAGCTCCAGAAAAGTCCAGTACCATCTTCAACAAACCCCACATATTTCCAACAAAGTCCTGTACCATCTCCTTCCAATGACACAGAGCTCCACAAAAGTCCAGTTCCATCTCTTAGTGTCACAACAGTCCTGGAAAGTCCAGTACCATCTTTTTTTAACCCTGCAGAAGTCCAGGAAGGTCTAATTCCATCTTCATCAAACCCCACAGAGGACCAGGAATGTTCAATACCATTGTCATCAAATCTCACAGAGGGTCAGGAAAGTTCAGTACTATCTTCATTTAGCCCCACAGAGGACCAGGAGTGTCCAGTACCATCATCACCGAACCCCACAGAGTTCCAGGAGTGTCCGGTACCATCATCACCGAACCCCACAGAGTTCCAGGAGTGTCCGGTACCATCATCACCGAACCCCACAGAGGTCCAGGAGTGTCCGCTACCATCTTCACCGAACCCCACAGAGGTCCAGGACTGTCCGCTACCATCTTCACCGAACCCCACAGAGGTCCAGGACTGTCCGCTACCATCTTCACCGAACCCCACAGAGGTCCAGGACTGTCCGCTACCATCTTCACCGAACCCCACAGAGGTCCAGGACTGTCCGCTACCATCTTCACCGAACCCCACAGAGGTCCAGGACTGTCCGCTACCATCTTCACCGAACCCCACAGAGGTCCAGGACTGTCCGCTACCATCTTCACCGAACCCCACAGAGGTCCAGGACTGTCCGCTACCATCTTCACCGAACCCCACAGAGGTCCAGGACTGTCCGCTACCATCTTCACCGAACCCCACAGAGGTCCAGGAGTGTCCGCTACCATCTTCACCGAACCCCACAGAGGTCCAGGAGTGTCCGCTACCATCTTCACCGAACCCCACAGAGGTCCAGGAGTGTCCGGTACCATCTTCACCGAACCCCACTGAGGTCCAGGAATCTCCGGTACCATCTTCACCGAACCCCACTGAGGTCCAGGAATCTCCGGTAGCATTTTCATCAAACCCCATAGAGCTCCAGCAAAGTCCAGTACCAACTCCTTCTACTCTCCGAGAGCTCCAGAAAAGTCAGGTACTATCACCTACTGTTGCAGAGCTCCAGAAAAATCCTCTTCCATCTCCATCCAACATCACAGAGCTCTGGAAAAGTCCAGTAGCATCACCTGTTAACGTCGCAGAGCTCCAGCAAAGTCCAGTACCATCTCCTACCACAGTAGAGCGCCAGAAAAGTCCAGTACCATCTCCTGTTACCGCAAAGCTTCAGCAAAGTCCAGTTGCATCTCCCATAACTTCCACAAAGCTAACACAGATTTCTACGTCAGTAGGCGCTGACCCCACAAAGATTGAAAACAATACCTCAGAACCGGAACTATTCACTGCTCAATCTCATCATTGTAAAGAAGTGCTCCATATAGGTCCACTGCAATCTCCCCTGGTTCCAGCTGACACTGCTGAGCTCCAGGAGAGGCCTGCTGCATCACAGTTTAGTCCAATAGAAATAAAAGAAAACTTGCAGTGCAATCAGAATCGTTCGGAATGTAAAGAAAACCACGCCATGTCTCCTCAGCCTTCAACACCCGCTCAGTTGTCTTCACGTCCTTTGGACCATCTGACTTCCACACAGACTACACTTAGTTCTCGTGAATTGACTACAGCTTCATCCAGCCCATCCATGGATTCAAGTAAAGAACAGCTATTGACAAAAGTTTCTCAAAAGAGTCCACTGCATGGTAGTCCGACGTCAGAACTCAGTCCTACCGTATTGGAGGCTGTTGAAGCAAAGCCTCAGATCATCTCTCCAAACAATAGATCATGTAGTCTTGCTGATGTCATCATTGAAGAGACGCCGCTCCAAACTCATCAAGGAACATGTAGTCCTGTGCCGCAAAGTCCTACAAAATTGTCACAGAATGTTGAAACAACACTGGATCAGGAGAGCCTGGTACCAAGCCTTCCCTCTCATTTGCCTTTTGTGGCTGCACAGAACAGTTTAACACTGGACGAGGGTCTTTCACCAGTCTCTTTAAAAAACGCCTTCCCAAGCAGAGGAAAAAATGCATGTAGACCCAGTTCAGCTCCATGTAGCCCATCAAGAACCCCCCTTAACTCTACACGGTCTAGTCTATCACAACCTGCTAGCCCAGTGCAGACCTCCTCTTTGCAAACTAGCAGGTCTTTGGCGATTAAGGTGCTTGCTCGTCAGTCTGCTACATCATCAACGGAACATTCCCAAAGCAGTTTCAGCACCGAGCTTCAGCGTGGAGCCATTCCACTGTGTCCAAAACCTGATGGTCAAACACTTGAATCTGTTTTTTGTAGCCCGACCACTGTCACGGCAACGACGACTCCAACAGTTCCACCTTTGAATTATTTTCCCTTTAATGCTCCACCATTACCCACACCAGAAAGCCTTGTTCACCAAATGGAACACCGTAGTCTCACTTGCATGTCTTCTTATGTTGAAAAACCTGTCAAAGAGAAGCTTAGCCCAACTCACTGCACAGCTAGCAGAGATGGTGCTAGCCCCTCACATGCCAATGATACACCTGCTAGTTCTGGCATCTCACTTCTTCAGGCCTCCTCTGAGTCAATACCAAAGTTGTCTGACCTTGCCGTTATCCAGCCTTTACCAGCTAGTCCTGTGATGGACTGCTCGTCTCAGCCACCATCCAATGTACCAGCACCAGTATGCTCTTCAAGGGAACCAGTTAGCCCCTTGTCGATACATTCTACTCATGGAGACACCATATCATCTGAAAATGAAGATACCACACTGGTATTTCCCATGACTAGTCCTCACCATGAGAAGTCGGTTAATGCTAGTCCAGAGCCTCCTCAGCTCCCACAATCAGGCCAGTCTAGTCCTTTAGAGGTCCAAATAGCCAACAGTCCCGCAGAGACTACTATTGTAAATTCAAGTCCCGCTCCACCTAGTCCTACACACTGTAGACCAATTGATGTTTGTCCTACTAACAGCTCTGTTAGCCAAGAGCTGAGCAACTTAGAGGGTTGTGTCTCATCGAGCAACCAAAGTTCCTCAGTAGCTTGTAAGACCCCAGCCCCTTTAGGACCCGCGAGACCAACGCGGGATTGGGAAACATTTTCCCACATTGCCACAGACGCTAGCCTCGTTCCCAGTCCAGGCTTAAGCCCTGCTGAAGCCAAACTGCAACTTGCTATGTCAAGTTCAAGTTCTGTTCCTCAGTCCCAAGTCCAGAACTCAGTCATTTGCAGTTCAGCTCAGCTAGATATCAGTCCAGGACCCACTGCAAATACTAAGCCTCTAAGCCCTTTGAGTCAAAGACCAGCTACCAGTCCCACTCAGGAACATACTGAGGTACTGCAGACTAAATGTACTAAAGAAATGCTCGATTGTTCCACATTTTCGCCTTTCTCCCCAGAGTGTCCCCAGGTGCCCCCCATAAGTATGACACAAGCTAGCACAGAGCACTGTAGCCAACTTTCCCCTCAATTGGCTAGTACAAATATTTCACAAAGTCCAGATCTCACCAGCCCTGAGAGACCAGAGGCCAACACAGGTTCAGGTTTTGATACCCATTTTCAGTCAGGAACCAGCCCGTGTCCAACTCCTGTCATTCTGTCTGAGGAGGATTCTACATCCAGTAAGTATGACAGACTAGTTTGTAGTTTCTATAACCTACCATAATAATACATTAATTTACCCCCAAAAGTTGTTACCGTGACGACCGACGAGGAGGAGAATGGGAGCTTCCGTGAGCACAAGCTCCCAGTGCAGGACCAGGAAGAGGATCATAAGGAGCAGGTCCAGGAGGAGATGAAGGAGCAGAACCAGGCACAGGACGAACAGGAGGAGAATAAGGAGCAAGAGGACCTCAGCAGTTCAAAGTTTTCCTTGTCAGGTATGGATCAGCTAGTCTTTGACCTTAGATATCTTCCACGAGGAAGATTATGAAGATGATTCATGAGCTTGTTGTCTCTGTCTTCTCAGGAGTCCAGCTTTCTCCTCATCCCCTTGCTGGAGCCTCCCCACAACCCTCCTCTTCACTTTCACTCACTGGCTCCCCTGTCCCATCACCACAGTCTCCAAATCAAGTGGGCTCCCTGGATGCCTCTTTCACCCTCAACGGGACAACTAAAGCTCCTTCCTCCCTGGAGGATCAAAGGGAATCAGGACAGGAGAACTCTCGTCCCCCCAAAAACGTTCACCAATTAGTCACGGAGTCTTCAGAAAGGGTGGACGAGCAGCCAGAAACGACAGAGTCAACAGTAACAGCTGCCATGGTTGAGCTTGCTACACAGGAAGAGAAGGAGGAGAGCAATGATGAGGAGGGCCAAGAGACTGCTGACCCCAAAGTCCAATCCTATGTAGAGGAGGAACCTCTGAGCCCTGTGTTGGAGCTGGACCCATCTTTAGACGTGGAGGTGATGAAGCTTATGACAGCCGCTTCTCCTCCTGCTTCCCTTCTGCACCTGTCCTCCCTTACTCCGCCTCCCCTTCCCGCCCGGGGGAAAGGGTGCAGCCTCAGGCCTCCTCCCAGCTCATCTTTTACACCATCAGATGACCTCTCAATCCGGCTCAGACAGTCTCCTTTCTCGACCGAGGCGTCACCTGAGACCTCCCCCGCCAGAGAGCCCATCTCTCCACCTCCACTTTCCCCACCGTCACCTCCCCTCAGGTTCAGCTCGCCATACCGGGAGTCTCCACCCTTCTCCAAGGTAAACTTGATGCAGCTTCTCTTTTTCTCCTCCCACTAAACCTCTCTTTATTCATGTCCAGATTCCTCCCTCCACTGTGATATCTCTCACTCCTAAAATTGGCATGGGGAAGCCAGCCATCACCAAGAGGAAGTTCTCCCCCGGCAGGGCCAGGGTCAGGCAGGTATGGGTCCTTTGATGTTATTGTGACTGTAAGTGTTTGTATGTCTCGCTGCTTCACATGTCATTCGCTTACACTTTACCAGTCTTTCAGCACATTTTATAACTACATTTAGTGTTTATGTATACCAATACTAATGGTCTGTGACTGGTTGCACGCTGTTGTCATAGTAACTGCATCCTGTTGACTTTATTGAGTATGTTTTGTTTGTGTTCTTAATCGTGTTTCCGTTATGGCTGTTGCATTTATGGTCCTGCATTTTGTTACCCCCACCTCCACTACCTTTTGTTCCTCTGTCTACATCACCCTTTTCTCTCTTTTTCTGTGGCGTCCTCTACCCCTCCTCCTCCTCCTCCCTACTTCAGGGTTCGTGGTGGAGTAATGTCAGGGCAGTGAGCCCCCCCTCGTCCTCCCAGGACTCTACTGGGGAGGGTGGGAGGGACAGCCCTAAGTACCGTC
Source organism: Oostethus manadensis (assembly GCA_024372805.1). NCBI lineage: Eukaryota > Metazoa > Chordata > Actinopteri > Syngnathiformes > Syngnathidae > Oostethus > Oostethus manadensis. The sequence goes on along the minus strand of QODF01000026.1, from coordinate 6,828,542 downwards.
CACCGGACTCCCTGCTCTGGAGCATGAAAGTGGTAAAGAAGCGCACCCTAACCATGATTGATGTCTGTAGCTTTAACTAACAATGACTTGCAAAACCCACGCGTTTGACCTGTGACCGGATGCACAACAAGCACACTGTTACTACTGGTGTGTATCTGATCCAGTATTTTTGTTTTTGGCTTCTCAGGGTCGTGGTTCAGGGTTTCCCGGTAGGAGGAGAGCCAGAGGAGGTGGTGTCGGAGGCGGAAGAGGAGGAAGAGGGAGGAGCAGAATTAAGACAATGGACTGTGTGTCTGTGTCACCTGCAGTAAGCGCATACACACAGCTCACACACATGTCACCAAGGTAATAACTGACCAATGAGTGTTGTGGTTGACAGTACGGCTTTGTGGAATCAATACCGTTAAAGGAAGACGAGGAAAACTCCATGCACAACACTGTGGTGATGTTCTCCACCTCGGACCTGTTCACCCTCAGACAGGTGCTGACTGAAGGCTGAACAAAGAAATGGTGCAGTTAAAAGTGAGCTCACATTGTTTTTGCCGTTGTGTAGGACATGTGTGTGGTATGCGGCAGCTTCGGTCGAGGAGCTGAAGGTCGACTGTTGGCGTGTTCCCAGTGCGGACAGTGTTACCACCCTTACTGCGTCAATGTCAAGGTAGCAGTCATTTCGCAGGAATAATGCCAACATCATAGTCAAAGTTATCAAACACATTCCCTTTTCTGTAGATTACTCGGGTCATACTGACCAAAGGGTGGCGCTGTCTGGAATGTACCGTATGTGAGGCATGCGGCGAGGCCAGTGATCCCGGGCGTCTGTTGCTATGTGACGACTGCGACATCAGCTACCACACATATTGCTTGGACCCACCCCTCCACATGGTCCCCAAGGGAGCCTGGAAGTGCAAGTGGTGGGTTTTCCTGTCAACCACCTTTATGAATATGAGTGTAAAAAGTGTGTGTCATATCTTCTCTCGAGGTGTGTGTGGTGTGTCCAGTGTGGCTCCGCCTCCCCCGGGCTGCACTGTGATTGGCAGAGTAACTACAGTCGCTGCGGTCCATGTGCCAGCCTGACCTGCTGCCCCCTCTGTCAGAGGCCTTATACACAGGATGACCTCATTCTGCAGTGTCAGCAGTGTGACAGGTTTGACCCTAAAAGTTTTCAATGGCCCATTTTTTTAAGGTTTATTGAATTTCTCACACAGCTCAATGCATGTCATAGAACACCCACTGTAACTTTAGGTTACTTAGTCAAATCACTAAGAAAGTAAGTACATTAAGGTGACGAACAGTGTAAAATGTGAGCAAGATTGGTAGAAAAACATGTTGTCAAGCAAAATAGACTTGGCACATGGACCTCTGTTTACCATGTTTTGTAGTTACAAATACGCTCCAAAGAATTAATTTAATAGAATAATTAATTAAACTTAATTTTGGTCTGTGAACACAAGACTAGAGCAGAAAAATACAGTATGTGCTTTTAAGGAGCAGCTACACTCTCAACACTCGACTGTTGCAACAACCATTAAGGATTAAGCTTGTTGAGGATATCTGTATTACATGTATGATAGCTTGTCTGTGGGGGTGTCCTAATTTCTGTATGTGTGTAGGTGGGTGCATGCCATTTGTGAGGGTCTGACGTCCGAAGATGAGGTGGAGATGGCGGCCGATGAAGGCTTTGATTGCTCACTCTGCAGAACGCACAGTCGAATCTCATTTGGTAAAACTGGCACACACGTAGGGAGACACGCTTCAATGGTTGTCTTCTATTGGCTGTATCATGTACCTGTTGCAGGGAGGTCGGACAGTTTGGACTCCCCCTACATGGCTCAGATCATCTCCAGGAGCCGGGAAGCAGGTTTGTTGTCACATGAATGACTGTGAATGTCTCACATTTTTGACAAACATGGATGCTGTTTTTACTTTGTGTTGTTTGTGTGTGAGTAGACACAAAGACATACACTCAGGATGGAGTTTGTCTGACAGAGTCAGGCCTTTCTCACCTTCAGTCCCTAGTTGAACCTTTGACCTCAGTGCGCAGATATCGCAGGTGATTTGGAAATGACATCGCTCAAGAGTTTTGTGAGGAAGTGTTGCTCAGCTGCTTTCTGTCTCCCGTCAGGTGCAAACCCAAACTAAAGCTAAGGATCATCAACCAGAATAGCGTGTCAGTTCTTCAGACCCCACCCGACCTCGAGCCTCACTCTGGTGAACAAAACCGTCACAGAGGTGAGGGGTCTCATACCTTTGCATAGGCACCCATGGGCACACACGTTTGTTTCAACCAGCGTGTCTTTGCAGTCCACCTGGAGTGTGATCTCAAGTCAGACTCCAGTCCTGAGAGAGACCATCCCCCCTATGATGACGTCAGCAAGGAGATCCTTATGGCAGACGGCAGCACCAAGAGGAAGAGGAAGCCATACAGACCAGGTGAGGAAAACACAGGTGGGTGACATCCGCAACATGTCTTCATCATCCTCACTGTCATCCGTCTCACAGGAATTGGTGGATTCATGGTGCGCCAGCGGGGCGGAAAGGCAGGAACGAGCGGATTCAAAGTGTGCAGGAAAGATTCAACTGATATGCCACAGGGAGACGAAGGTGAGGCCTGTTCATGTCAGCACACATGTTAAGGAGATGTTGCTTAACTAAGAAACAACATCACAGATGTAGCTGATCAGACCATGGACAAGGTGAAGAAGAGATACAGAAAGAAGAAGACCAAACTGGAGGAGGCTTTTCCGGCTTATCTTCAGGTAACACATATTCAAAGATATGCGCACACACACCCACACACGGTGTCACGTTTTGTTCCCGTCTATCCCCTTGAAGGACGCCTTCTTTGGTCGGGATCTCCTGGATCGCATTCGCCAGGTGGACCAGAGGATGGTGTCAGAGGTGGTGAGAGCCAATCATTCAGCAGCAGTTGATCCGAAAGGTCCCACCCCCTCAGAAAAGATAGTGATCAGAAAACAGGAAAGACTGCGTGAGTTTATTTCTGACATTCGGTACTGCCATCATGTCACTTTTCACTTGTATGAACATTACAACGACATTGTGGCATCACCATGACAACATTCTGACCATTACCATGACTTGCTGTAATTGTGTGACATCGCCATGACAACGTTGTGACTCGCATGTGTGTCGCCAACCAGCCGTGTCGGACGATGCACTCGTGGATCTGTCTGATGTTCTCAACACTCATCCTCAAATTCTGGCCACAGGACACACAGGTACACATGGTGAGAGGGCGGGGTCACGACCACTGTCCATCACCTTGTCCACCACTCAAGTTCCCCTCACTCTCTTCACTTGTTTATTAAGCACATAAACACTTCCTGCACTTTTGGAGTTTTGTTTGTTTAGGCACTGAGATAAGGAGCTTTTTGATGAATAACATGCTAAGCTAACAGTTTCTCCCTCCTTCAGTGTGTGTTTACCTGACTTTTTTTTAGCTATACTGAGTTTGTCTTGCTCATAGGTAGTTTGTCTTTAGCGCTTTGTTTTTGCAAACCTGTGAAGAGCCTCTGCTCTCTGATTGGCTGACCCAACAGTCTGCCTCATGATTGGTCTGCTTGGTAGATAACTGTGTGTCTGTTTTGTAGGCCAGTTCCAGGTGGAGCGCTCCCCCTCTCCATTTGGTAAGAGTCTACAGGAAGCTAGAATGTCCCCCCCTTTTGCTCCTTCTCTTCCTGTTGAGATGTAGTTGGCATCATAATCATTAGATTGGGAGTTTCTGGTTGTTAGATGATAATTTTGGACTGAACCGCTATCACCATTTCCTTTCCTTCAGCTTGCTGGCTGACTGAATGGTTCCTTTTCTCGTGCTTGAACAGGTCCCATCTCAGATTGGCGTTTCATTCCCTTTTCATCTTCTTCCTCCTCCACCAAATACTGCTTCCTACCTTTACTTACCAAATCCTTATGTTTGTCTCTCAGCGGGTCTGGACATTGGCCCAATGGCAGAAGACCCCTTGCTAACCGGAAGTAGCGGGCTTGGTCATAGATCATTGCAGGAAGAGCCTCTGGATGCCATCTTAAACCCTGAGCTTGACAAAATGGTGACTGATGGTGAGTAGATGGTGAATCACAGTTCTGTTGAAATATTGATCATGTGTTGAGTGATTCTGGTTCTGGTTCTAGGTGCCATTCTCTGCAAACTCTACAAGATTCCGGGTAGGATCCCTCAACCCTCATCTCAATTGCTATACACTACTGTACATAGAACCACACATCATCACAACGTCATTCATTGTTCTCTTCAGAGCTGGAGGGGAAGGATGTGGAAGACCTTTTCACTGCAGTCCTCAGCCCAGACAACAGCGAGCAACATCACCAAAACACTGTTGCGGGAGGCAAAACACACACAGGTATAAGAACACACACTACTGACTTTATATATTTTTTTTCAGGATGTTCACTGTGTGGACTGTCTTTTAGCAGCTGCAGGTGTGTTTCCTCGTCTTCCTCTGATGAATGGCCTCACAGGACGATCCCCTCACATGGTCAATCCTCCCATGATGCCCAGCAGCATTCCTGGTCCAGCTAGTCACCGCGTTTGTCCTCCAGAGGGACCCATCACTGCCTCCGCACCTTGCCTGCCAGCACCCAATCAGGCTGGGGTAGAGGGCGAGCAGGATGGCATGTCGACTGCCCAGAGGAGCATGTTGAAGTGGGAGAAGGAGGAGGCTCTGGGGGAGCAGGCTACGGTTGCCCCCGTGCTCTACTGCAACACCAACTTCCCCCAGCTGAAGGAGCAGTATCCTGGTACTTAAAACACACACACTAAAAGAAGTGATGCTCAATAGAGACTGCCATTGTTGTGGTTTCAACAGTGTGTGTGTGTGTCTATGTGTGTCAGAGTGGTCTACGAGAGTGAAGCAGATTGCCAAACTGTGGAGGAAAGCAAGCTCTCAGGACAGAGCACCTTTTGTGGTGAGTGCAGAGCATCACTTAATTTCACCGTTTTATGGATGAACTAGCTGATGCATGTTATCAACACTGATCACCGTCATGGCAGATCGCTCACGCCGTAATCTTGTCTTCCAGCAACGTGCAAGGGACAACCGTGCAGCTCAGCGCATCAACAAAGTCCACATGGCCAACGAGCCACTTAAAAGGCACATACAGCAGCCGTTGCAGCCGCCTCTGTCTGTTCCTTACGATGCAATGTCCATGGATGTGGATTTGGCGCTGAAGGACCCGCTGAGACCCAGAGAGTCTGAGCAGGAGCAGGAGTGGAAGATGAGACAGGTGAGCCATGCTGAGAGCTGATTGTTGCTTTTTGGACCAGAACAGGAAACCCACACCGGGTCAGTGTCACAAACCGCCGTCCAGCAGTTCAAAGTCAACGCAATCGATTGTGTGGTCACTGTGACAGGACAGTGTTGGTTTCCATGGTAACCATCGGGCTGCATGTAGGGGTGCATAGCTTGGCTGGATGATGATTATTGTGTGCTTAATGAAGAATGCAAATGGTGCTAAGCGTCGCTCCCTCCTACTCTACTAATGTCTCTGATGTGTCATTGAAAAGGGAGAGGTAAAAGACAGATGGCGAGCCGGTAAGAAGAGGCAGGAAAATCTCCCCCAAAGCAAAGCCCTAAAATCACCAACAGATAAAGATTGTCCCTTCCAGGCATCTCTAGCAGGAGGTGGCAAAGAGGCTCTGGTAAGCTCTCAAAGGCGAACCTGTATCGGACTTCCTGCATCCATGATCCCCTGAAATCCACTTCCTGTCCTGCGTTTGGGCCTGGGCCGGGCCTAATCACACCAGCGGTTCACCTGGAGGTTCAGCTGGATGAGTTGGAATTAATCACATCCTGATCAATGACCACTGTTGATTAATGCACATCTACCATCACTCATTATCATTTGTCACGTCTGTCATGTGGTTCAAACTGTCATGGCTACGGTGGCTGTGCAGCAATTAAAGGTCGGTAGTTAAATTCCCAGCTAAATGGCTCATGCATGCTTCAGATGTCATCATTACAGCATCTTCCTGCTGCCTCCTGGTGGTAAACAGCTGTGAATTGTTCAAAGTGTGGATTTCAGATTCATGGATGCAGGTGACGGTCACACTTTCTTCGTCAAAGCACCCTCTTACGTTTTGAGCAACAACAAAAACAACAGTCACTGACTCAAGAAGTCGGACCTAATGAAGGCTTGTAGTATTTGTGGCGCTGTGTTCTGATTTAAGTCTTGCTCTGGACCCTTTGTGGCCTGTCCTCCTGCTCTCAGACTGATGCTGTGTTTACAACAATGTAAGATGATGACACATCATCAGATATCCAGTCCCTTTCCTGTGTCCCCTTTTCCTCAGCTAAAATCCTGCCTCAACAAACAAATATAGTCAAACTTCAGTTTTCCAACTCCGAAATTCGGTTTTCGACATTTTTGGCAAAATGTTGCTTCGGTTCTCATACGCTTTTTCAGTTTTTATGCAGTAATGACTCTTTTACCCATTGGTACCCTGCAGTATAAAATTGCTTGTTTAGTCAGCCTCTTTCAATTATACACCCAACATCAAATTTTGTGATACTTAGTTATTACGGTACTGTGTAAGGCACGTTCGTATGGCAAACTCTAATTAAAATGTTAGACAAACTAACCCGTTTGCTCTTTACTGTATCATTCCGCGAGATGGAGTGCTCCAACAGCACCATATGCGTTGCCGACTCAATGTGCATGCTATTTTTTTTATTAGAGCGACAGCTAAATAACCCGCTATGGGGCCAAAGAAAGTTGCGAGTGCCAGATAAAGAAAAGTGAGCAACACTATTGAATTTAAGAAAGAAGCCATCGCCAAGTATAAAGAAGGCTTCCACGTGGCCAGGTTGTACGAGAAGTCCGCATCAACAAATAAGTTCCATGCTGGCGAAGAAAGAAGAAATTAAGGAGGCCAGTGTTGTGAAAGGGATAAAGGTAAACTATTTGTTTTCTGAATGTAAACTATTTGTACTGTTTTTTTTTTGTTTTTTAATCAACTTTGTTTATTGGAAGATGTGTCACATACAGCCGTACAACAACACAGACCAAAGCCCTACTAAAAGCTTAGTTTTTTCCCGCTTTTTCCCCTCCTCACTTAACAACCCCAAGTACCAGGATTAAACACGTCAAGTAACCGAACACACAACGCACACACAGATACAACCCGAATCAAACAAACAGCATTAAAAAAAAACAATTCTAAAAATTATAATAATAAAAATGTAATTTAAAACAAAAGCTACATTAAGAAATACATAAATAAAATGAAAAGGGTGTTCAGTCATTACAGCCAGACAAAGTGGTTAATAAATTAATATGATTTAAGAGCGGTCTACACATCTTCTCAAATGTCACCATGGATCCATTGGGGGAAAATCTAAGCTTTTCAAGCTTGATGGAAAGTAACCTCCCTCATCCACATGCCATGTAAAGGAGGCTGAGGGGCCTTCCAATTAAAAATAATTAAACGTCTGGCCAGTAAGGTGACAAAGGCTAATACTATCTGCATGGTTTTATAGTTTTTCTCTTTTAAAATGTGTTTGTTAATATTTTGGATGTCTGGATTTACATTCCCATGGGAAAAATTGCCTTATGTTGTACATTTCGCTTTTACGTCTGGCTTTTTAGAACGAATTAATAACAAAAAACCGAGGTACCACTGTAAAGGAAAAATAGGTTTTTGGGAACATCTGCCACCTGAGAGCAGGACCACCTGTCAGAATTGTCTTCACCTTCATGTCCTGCTTGAGTGATGTCCTGTTCATACATGTACTATATATACATGGATTTTGACATCTGCCTTTAAGCCATCACAGTCGTGAACACATCAAGCACACACAATTAGTGACACACTGGAGCAGTGTGGAGTAGTTGAGGGACTTGAGGGCTAGGGGGGGAAGCTGAGACCCTTTGGTCACTGGCCCAATTCTTAACCATTGGGTCACGGCTGCTCCCCAACATTGGAGCCATTACCTGGTGTCCTAGTGTATGCTCTGACCTCACGTTGAGAGCGAGCAAGACTGTCTGTCATGTTCTACTACACTTGACGACCTTCCAGCACTCTGATTTGTCCCCCACCCCCTTCCGCAACTCTGTCCTTTTTGTCCTTAGCAATTGCGCCAGAAGAGCAAACAGCTGGCCAAGATAGAAGCCACTCAGAAGCTGGAGCAGGTGAAGAACGAGCAGCTTCTGCAGCAGCGGCAACATCACCTAATAGGCAATCAGCAGCCTGTCACTGGGAGCGATGGCATGCCTCTCCAGCTTCCTTCTGCCACCGATGCTCAGGCCAGACAGAACCTCCTGCAGGGCTCCGGACTGGCTGACAATGTTTTCCTCAGACCACAAGTCCCACCCCCTTCTGGCTACTCCTCACTTCCTCATTCCCCTCACTCCTCATCTCCCCTTCACCAGCCCCCTTCGTCTCCCCAGATGTTCTCTCCGCCTTCGTCTCGCCCCACATCCCCCTGGGACCCGTATAATAAACCAGCAGGGACTCCTCGACCCGCCTCCCTTCAGCACTGCACCCCACTCAGCATCTCCCCCGCACACGACGCACTTGGTTCCCCTGCACCCTCACCTGACTCGAAAGCCTCTGACGCCTCCAGAACCCTCGGACTCCAACCAGGTAATTAGTCTCCTTCCCCTCTTGTCTCCTCCCCCGGCAGCCTCCATCCACTGACATTCTCCTCTCCTTTCAGTCCTACAGCACAATAGAGCAGCAATGAAAAGCCCCCCTTCTGGCTCTCAAGTATACCAGAGGTCTCAAGTCCAAGGGGGTGTGTTTAAAGCCCCCATGCCACCCCAAAACCAGCCACAACAGGAGTTTGGTGGTGTACCAGCTGTAGCAAGGAGAGACCTGTCCAGACCCACAGACCTTGGCCTCACCCCCCCTTCAAGTCAGGACCCTGCTTTCAGTTCCAGCCCACTCTCTGGGCTGGGCTCCCCTCATCGCAGCCCTTATGCCCACACACCGGGGACATCCAGAGTTGACTGTAGCCAGCAGATGGCTGACCCCTTTATCAAGCAGCCAGCTTTGACACCGCGTCCCTCACCTGACTCCTACAGTAATCCTCAAACCCCTGGGACCCCCCGACCACATTCAGACAGCACATACCTGAACACACCGCCTGCTCTTCGACTAGATCAGTTTAACCAGTTGGCAACCAGCCGCCGGCCATCCCCTTCTCACCCGACATTGGACCCATACTCTTCAAACCCTGGCACACCCCACCCGTTTGTGCCTGAGCGCTTCCCTCGTTCACCAGGTGGCACGCTAACCATCGAGCCCTATGCTAAACTGCCTGGTACCTCGCGTCCATCACCGGACCCCTACGGCCAACAGCCCTCCACCCCTCACCCTCAGAAGACCCCTGAAACCTTCAGCCAAGCCCAAGTGGAGAACTTTACTCCTCAGTTTGTGAGATCTCCTCTAGGTCCCGGACTTGGTGGAGAGACAGTGACCTTAAACCCGACCCACAAGCAGGTAACACAAGCTGATCCAACATGTCCATAATATGTCAGCTGTCCTTTGCATGCAGTCATCTCTTCCATATTATCCACTTAGTCCCCAGGGAGACAACCGCAGCAGGACTCATTTCCTAGGACTCCTGGTAGTAGCCAGACCCCAAAGCACCCTGGGATGTCAGAAGATACTGTCTTCCCAGGCCCGGTCAACCAGACTCTCGCAAGACCCACCACTGGACCCCCACAGATGGACATAACACCCGCCAATGACATGGCAACAGTAGGTGTGGCTTCTCCAGAGGGACCAATGAGCTTGATTCCACAGCTTGGTGACTCTGAGGAGAAACTAAGACAGGTAGAACCAATGTCCTCAATTAGTCATATTTGTGTGTTTTAGCTGCTGCCACTGATTTATTTTGTCTTGTAGCGTCAGAGACTCCGCCAGCTCATTTTGAGGCAGCAGCAGCAGAAGAGTGCATTGCGGCAAGAAAAAGGCCTCCAAGAGTCACTGCCTGGAGCCCCTTCAACTATTGCTGCACAACCTGGTGTGGCTCCCGTTTCAGCGACACCTCGTCACTGGTCCCAGGAAAACTCCACCACCCCTACCCCTCCAACTGATGTTTTTGGACGTCCCCCACCTCCCTACCCCGGCATAGTGCGGCCTGCCGGGCCAGCTGGAGCTTTTACTGGACCTCCACGGTTGCCTGGAGTTTTACCAGTAGAACAGCTCAGAGGGTTAGCCCCAAATGAGTCTCTCTTTCCCAGGCAGAACTTCCCCAGGGAGCTAGGACCCAGAGGAACGGCCTTGAGGTGAGCCGAGTACAGTTCTATCCAGATTAGGTTACGGTCCATTCGGACCAGAACCTCTCGCCACAAGAACAGTTTCTTTCCTGCTGCTGTTGGACTCATGAACACTTTAAAACATTGCACTATGGTCACTTTATAAACAGTATTTTTGGCACCTTATAATACCTGCACTAAAAACACTCTCATGCCTTTACTTATCAGTGATTTCAACTTTTTACTCAGGGTTCTATGTTTAGTTAGTGTTAGTTCTATGTTTATTTAATGCTCTATGTTTACTTAGAATTCTACGTTGCACTGAGTCGCCAAAGAAAGTTCCTAGTTTGTGAATTGTTCACTTACAATGGCAATAGTTTTTTCTGATTAAACAATGAAACACACTTAATATGGCTGAGGATGGTAAAATGAGTCATACCTACATGGGCCAGTTTTTTACTGTCAAAACTTGTTCTGCTTTTTAGATTTGGTCTTCAGGAGTCCTTCTTGCGGCCTCCCATTGGGTCAGTGCCTGGTTCGGTGCTTGGAGCCCCTAATGTAACCTCTGTCCAGATAAGGAAGCCAGTGCATGGTGAATTCACTGGCATCCGCCAGATGACTGCTCCCACACATGTGATGTCAGGTAAGAATTCTAAACTGGTAAACTTTTTTGTGCCTCTTGTGAAAGATTCTTCTAATATTTTGTGTTCTAACTGGCTATCAAACCAGCTGGTCCCCAGCCCTTTGTCCCCGGCTCTCTACCCATCCAGCAGCACAGCATCATGGGACAGCCCTACATAGAGCTCCGACACCGTGCTCCAGAGAACCGTCTGAGGCTGCCCTTCTCTCTTGCTGCCCCAACCATGCAGACCTTGGAGCTTCAGCCATCAGCTGCAAGGCCCAATTCAGGGATCCTGATCGCAGAGACACCAGTTGGTCATCAGTCAATGCTAACAATAGAGCAACTCAACCAACAGAATCTCATCCATGTGGCAGCATTGAGTCATGGAACAGAACCACCGCTCCAAGGACCTGACGGGATAGAAGAGCACCTGGAAGGGGAAGACTCAGCTGTAAAAGATTTGGAGGATGTGGAGGTGAAAGATCTAGTTGACCTCAATCTGAACCTGGATCCTGAAGATGGTAAGAATTCATATACAGAATTTAGTGTAAATAACAACCAAAATCAAATAAATTCCGCTAGACAACGACCACTATGTTTCCTTCTAATTAAGGTAAAGAAGACTTAGATCTGGGTGCTAACGACCTCCACCTAGATGACTTCCTGCTGTCGGGAAAATTTGACCTGATTGCTTACGCTGACCCCGAGCTCAACCTTGAAGACAAGAAAGACATGTTCAATGAAGAGCTAGACCTGGGGGAGCCTGTTGGAGACAAGAAGGGAGGAGAGAGGCGAGACTTAGTTGGTGGTCTCAGAAAGCTGCATAACGATGCCAACGTGTTAGGTCAGGTCAAAGATGAAATGGAAGACTGCATCAAGGGAGATATTAAAGACAATTCTGTACTCAATCACCCCCCACCAAAACCTGGGGCTGTCATCAGCACACAGCTCCCTGGAGCTACTGGGACTGATACAGCAGGAACCAGCCAGCCCAGCTCTTCGGTGCACCTTGCTACGGTTACATTTTTAAAAAACAGATGTTATGTACTAAACAACTTTGTTACAGTTAAAGCTTTAACTACTTTTCTGTCACTCCAGGGGATTACCGGGGATTCTTCTGTTTCAAGAGTTTTGCCAGAACTCCAGACCCAGGAAAAGGTTCTTTCATCTGGCGTTGCTCCAGGTGAGCTGTTGATTAAGATCTGGGTTCTCACAGCTTTGAGGCAGGATGGAATGTTAATCATGTTCTCTTTATGTCTTCAGGTCAGCAGTCTGACTTCCAGCAGAGACCACTTGGATCCTCCTCAACTTACCTCAACCCTCAACCCCAGACTCCCCCTGCAACCCCTCACCCAGTGTCACTTCAACTCCCCCAGCCTTGCCTGCTTAACCCTCAGGGTCAACCTCCAAACCTGGACAAATCTGCTCAGTCCAAGGTCCAGGAACAGGCCCAGAACAAGTCTAAACCTTTACTCCTGGAGGAGCAGCCACTTTTGCTACAGGATCTCCTGGACCAAGAGCGCCAGGAGCAACAGCAACAAAAACAGATGCAGGCACTGATCAAACAGAAGTCCACCTCTGACCCCGCATTCCCTGAAATAAGTAAGATACAGATTCCTGCATTCTACCTCTTGAGTACTATAAAGGTGGTTTGTTTCTGTACATGTAGCCGACTTTGACTCCATCTCAGACCCCATAATGAAGGCAAAGATGGTGGCTCTGAAGGGCATCAACAAGGTGATGACTCAAGGCAACCTTGGTCTCAACAATATGGTCATCAACAGGTATATTACGAGGTCACATGAATATGAATCCTTTTGGATTAGACTTACAAGACTTGTGTGTTTTGTAGGTTTCACGAGGCTCCTGGGACCTCAGTTCCTGAGTGCACCCCTCAACCTCCAGTCCAAGTTGCACAGGTGTGACAGAACACAAGCACCATGTGACCTAGCATACACAACAATTCTCAAATGTGCACACTCACAAAGGCCTTCACACAACTAGGACATATTATGACCTTTCAGCTCATTGTTCTGATTACATGATGCCTCCGTTGTGTTGTGGTCCTCATGCAACAACATGAGTATTTCTGTCCAACATTAGACAAGTCCATTACATACAAATACAATTCTAGTGTGTGACCTAAAAAGGCAGATATCACAAGCAATCTCTTGGGTAAAACAGGAAGTGGGCTTTTCTCCCTTTCAGGAAGGAGAGGTGAATCCTCCTCTGGTACGGCCGAACCCACCCAGTTTTGGACCTGGGTTTGTCAGTAAGTTTCATCCACACATCTTAAGAGATGTAAGTTCCTGAAATGCCGTAACAGTTTGTGACAGGACATTGTTGTGTGACTGCGCTGCAGACGACTCTCAGAAGCGTCAATATGAGGAGTGGTTGGGGGAAACACAGCAACTTCTGCAGATGCAGCAGCGCCTCCTGGAGGACCAGATTGCAGCCCACCGCAAAACCAAGAAGGCGCTATCGGCCAAGCAAAGGACAGCCAAGAAGGCGGGTCGAGCACTCTCAGAGGAAGATGCTGCTCAGCTGCGCTACATCATGGAGCAGCAGGGGAATGTCCAGAAGCAGCTGGAGCAGGTCAGTTTCTACATGTCACCTGTCCCCTAAGGGGCTGCTTGTTGTTGACTTGTGCAAGGTCCTTTTTAGATCCGGAAGCAGCTGAAAGATCACACGGTGCTCATCGAGGACTATAGAACCAAACAACAGCAGAGACCACTCTCCATGGTGCCTTCTGGAGTGGTGCCTTTGCAGAGTAGGCCCAGTGGCTCAGCTCTGCCTTGCGTCCAGAACGTCCCCGCTGGTTGGTCACCAGCGGTGGGAGCCGCACTAGGGATGATGGGGCAGAATATGGCATCTCATCTTCCACCACAGATGCCACCTACCCTTTCAACTCCCCCTCAAGTTTCACAGCCCTCTCCAGCCATTGTTCCCAGTCTTTCAGCTCCAGCAGCAGGCTTTGCCCCAGGCCTCCGGACACCCACTGGAGCCCCCAGTGTCGCCTCCGGGGGTGACATATCAGCGCCCTCCCCTCAGGTAGGAATACTGACCATCTCAAACAGAAAAATATAAAGAACCTTCCAGAATGATATTCATCTATAGATACTTGAGACGTGACCATGTGAGGTAATATTTGGAAGACGTCGTGTGCACCTGCAGGTCAAATTTGATGACAATAATCCATTCAGTGAGGGTTTCCAAGAGAGAGAAAGGAGGGAACGACTGCGAGAGCAGGCGGAGCGGCAGAGGGTGCACCTGATGCAGGGGGTGAGACATTGCAGTAGCACACACACACAAACACACATTATATTTCTACGTCCTGCTTTTCTGCCCTCAGGTGGAGTGCCATAGGGTCCACCAGCAGGGGTCTAAGGGTGCCCTTGTGGGACCTGGAGGGGCCCGGCTGTGTGCCACGGGAACTCCTGGCTCCACATCCAGTGGGGACAGTCTCTCTCAGATGCCCTTCTTCAGTTCTGAGCTGCCTCAAGACTTCCTCCAGTCTCCCACTGCCTCCAGACCACCTCAACTTCTCGTGACATCTCCAAATCTTCAGTCTAAACCGAGACTCCCAGACCCTTTAGGGCCTACGGGTCTCGGTCAGGTCCGTCCACCTGGCCTAGGAGGGGTCATTGTTACTCCTTCCAGTCAAGGGAGTCAAGGTCATCAGTTTGGACAGGACTCATCATCCTCATCACCATCTGCCCCTCTCCATGCCACATTCACCCCCTCTTCATCTGGAGGCTCCTCGTCCCTCGTACAGCTGTACTCTGACATCATGACGGACGACAGCCTGAAGAAGAAGAGGACTGGAAGCAAGGACAAAGACAATTCTGCTGGAGGAGCCAGGACGCCGCTGTCCTCACACTCTGATGACATCACAGCCCCACCCACTCCAGCATTTTCTGACGCTTCTTGCTCTACACCCACACGGTGTAGTACAGAGCTGGCTGACTTGAACATCCCTCCCCTCTCGGGTCTAGCTCCATCCTCAGAACTGGAGAAGCAGCTGTCTGTGTGTGTTGCAGCCCAAGATAAAAGCCATCTAATGGGCATGGGCATGGAAGCACAAAGAGGCCTCCTGTGTGGCCGCATGGGGGTGAAGGTTGGTCACCAGTACTGCAGTCAGCGTTGTTTTCATGGGCAAATAATAGTAATTTCTTTTGGTTTAATTGATGTTCTTGCAGGAGGAGTGGGAGGAACGAGGACCCTGTGGAGGAGACCCAGTAAAGTTGGAGTGTCCCTCCCCTCTTCATGTAGGGGGAGGAGACACAGGGAAGGAACTACTCAGGCACCTGTTGAAGGAAAAGGCCTCCCCATGCAAGACGCCATCGCCTAACAGCCAAGCGCCACCGCCTGTCCACCACCAGCTCTGCACTGAAAGTGTGCGCTCTGAGGAGGAGGACACTGCTGGTTTCTTAGGCAACATGATGGTGGACAGTCCTGATCTCCTGGACTTGTTGGGCAAGAAGAAGGCTCAGCGATGTAAGAGAGCTGCTCGGCCCGACAAAGACAAGGCTCTGGCCAAATACAAGAGGAGGAAACGAGAAGACGAGGAGGAGATGGTTCACTCTTCTTCCACCCCTTCTGAGCAGATCATGACACATCTCAGACAGGTGAACTGACTACACCCATCTTTAGTGTTTGCTTGCATATGCTATTGCTGTGGTTGCTTATTGTAGTGCTAGGTTCTTATGTTTTTATCTCCCTCTTAGCTCTCTGTTCTGCCTCTCATGGAGCCCGTTCTGGGGCTAGACCTGAGTCTGTTCCCCCCTTATGGCAGCTCCTCTCTAGGAAGGGACTCCAGGCTCACTGGTTCCTTTGGCAACGCCTGCCTGGACGGAGTCACTGACTACTACTCGCAGCTCACATGCAAGGTAAAGTTCCTGAGTAGCACAACTGTGCAGTAGATGAATCATTTTACTGCATTGTTTGCCTGTGGCTTACTTTTGTCTCTTACCTCTCACCCTGCAGAACAACCTCGGTAATCCACCCACACCGCCTGCCTCACTGCCACCCACCCCTCCACCAGTGGCCAGGCAGAAGCTTGTAAACGGCTTTGCTACAGCAGAGGAACTGAGCAGGAAGGAGCTTAGCGAGCAGGAGGGTGAGTGCAGTGATCGTCAAAGGTTAACCTCCAGGCTTCAACTCAGTTGTATGTCACATCTTACAGTGAAAGGTGTCAAGCCCAAAGGTGAAGAGCGTCTGCCAGAAAATCACACCTCCAAGACGGTGGACGTCCCCGCCTCCCTGCCGACTCCACCACACAACAACCAGGAAGAACTCCGGTTAGGTTACCTTCTAATCGTCAGAGGGAGTGTTCGACCATCTGCTTGCTAATTTATCTTTCCTCTTCATTCCGTCTCTTCTTCAGGGTCCAAGAATCATCGCTACGCCGCAGCCCGGACGACTTCATCCCGTCCTCATCTCCAGACAGTGTGGCAGACATGGAGATCAGTAGATACCCTGACCTGTCCTTCATTAAAATGGAGCCACCATCACCGTGCCCGTCCCCTCCAATACCCATCATGCCCTGCTCCTGGGGAAAAGGTGAGTCACCTCGAGTCACACACTGCTAACTCATAACTGACCTTGAAGCCAATATCATATTGTCTGTATCCAGGCTCTGCGGTGAAACAAGAAGTAAAGGCGGAGCCAAACCATCAGGGTCCTCCCTCCTGCTCTAACACAGATCTGGTTACCATAGCAATTACCTTAAACCCATCAGCTGCTCAGGTAGAACCTTTTTTTTTTGGTTTTTATAACTCAGTTGGCTCTTTTTTTACGTCTTGCTTCTCACAACATCGATGGCTTTTTAGAATGTTTCTGGTGTCATGGCGACAGTAGCGAAACTGCTGCGTGTCCCTGCTACGATCAACTACCAGCTGAGCCGTGCTGAGTGCAACCCGCTGGCCCTGCTGGCGGGAGTCAGAGTTCCACTTCCTCAGGTGGCTTTTCATATAAAACTGTTTTTTCTTGTATATAATGATAATAATTGAGAAACGTACTCAATATACACTATATAGTGCTAGTAACATCTTAACTTGTCATTGAGCTTCTATGTGTGTGCGTGTAGGCTTCAGCAAGCAGCAGGCAGCAGAAACCTGCACCCCCAGCCGGTCTGTTAACATTTTCACCTACATTTATTTCACCTCCCTGCTGATTACTGTTAAAAACATCTCCTTTTTTGTATTTGTCAGCAGGTGCGAGGATGGACTTCATCCAGCACGGCACTGCTTCTGCCGTTTCCAGGCCGCAATCCTGCAGCAACTGCAAAGTGCTGCTGGGAAGCGGAGTCCGCAAAATCAAAGAGGGGAAACAGGTAAGACACGATAGACAATGTTGTAATAATGTTGTAGATGATTTTAAGGCATTGACTAATGATGGGTTACAGGAGGGTCCATCCACGCTTGTCTTCTGTAGTCCAAACTGCTCTGCTCTCTACTCATCTGGACTGAAAACCACAAACCCTGCAGACAAGGCGTGACATCACATCAGAAAGCATGCATGTGATTGGGCGATGACTGATTGCTGACATCATAATTTCTATTTTGTGCTCAGCCTGCCGACAAGCCGCCTCCTCCTCCTCACCCCAGCAGACTGCAGCACCACTACACCAACAACATGTCATCCATCGCTGTCCACTCCCTCCCTCGCACTCCTATCACTCCTCCCCAGAACGCCACCTCATCCCCACCCCTCCACTTCCCCTCTGCCTCGACCGTCACCATGGAGATCCGACCCCGTGTGGACAGCCTTAAGGTGAGTGATATGCTTGTATTGTGTCAAAAGAGCAACCGGCTGATCGATTCACTGTTTAGGTCAAGGTGAAGCTGAAGCCCCATCCACATGCCTTCTCTGAGGGAGACGACCTGCTACTGAGTCACCACGGGAAGAGAATGAAGAATTCTCGATGGCGACGCTGGAACATCAATGTCACTCTGACCAGGTGAGCACCACATAGCGTCACTTGACCTGTTCTCCGTGTTGGCATGTCTCAAGCCTTGGCTTCTCAACCAGGGGTCCCATTTCGGATGAGATGGTCGCCATGCCAACTGAGGAGGAAGTTGATGTGCTGTTAAAGAAACTGGGGGCGTGTCTGCGACCAGACCCGCTACCGGTCGACCAGCGAAGGTGTTGCTTTTGTCACCAGGTGGGCGATGGAGAAACAGATGGACCAGCCAGACTGCTGAACCTGGACTTGGATCTGTGGGTGAGTCCCCTCACTCCTACGTGGGTCTGTGGTGCTTCACTTGCAGTCAGTCTCCCGTGACAGTTTGTGGTTCTGTCCCTCAGGTCCATCTGAACTGTGCCCTGTGGTCCAGTGAGGTGTACGAGACTCAGGCTGGCGCTCTCATCAATGTGGAGATGGCACTGAGACGAAGTCTGACACTGCGCTGTGCTTACTGCCAGCAGACGGGTGCCACTAGCGGCTGCAATCGCCTCCGCTGTACCAACACCTATCACTTCACGTGTGCACTGCGGGCCCATTGCACCTTCTTCAAGGTAAAGCCTCTCACTAGCTTGTGGTTGCCATGGTAACTTTGTTTGCTTGCATTTGTTAATCACTAAAAGTACTTATTGAAACAACAAACACAGATTTGGTCTCCTTCTGCTCTCGTTCCCAGGACAAGACCATGCTCTGTCACCTCCACAAGCCCAGGATGGCCACTCTCAGCGGGGACAGATCCTCCAGCAGCTCCCCGTCCTCCACCCCGGGCCTGGCCCCCGACTTTGTGTCGTTCGTGTGCGACCCATACAACTCAGAGCTGCGTTGTTTTGCCGTGTTCCGTCGTGTGTACGTGCAGAGGGATGAGGCGAGGCAGATAGCGGCCATGGTGCAGCGTGGTGAGCAGCGGCACACCTTTCGCGTGGGCAGCCTGCTCTTCTGCGCCGTCGGGAGGCTCCTCCCACAGCAGATGAGCGCATTCCACAGCTCTGCTGCCATCTTTCCCGTCGGCTACCACGCCAACCGCTTGTACTGGAGCATGCGCAACAGCAACCAGTAAATTTGCCGCTGCAGTGTGTGTCACATGACACCTTAAATGCTTGACTGACTAGGTATTTGACTTATGCAGACGCTGCAAATACATGTGCTTCATCGAGGACCATGATGGACAACCGGTTTTTAAGGTTAGGGTGGTGGAGAAAGGCTACGAAGACCTCATCCTGACCGCAACCACTCCTAAAGGTACATATTAGCAGTTCTGTGGGTTCTGTTCAGGCCGCTAACTGTCTGCTCCCTGCAGGTGTTTGGGACCAGATCCTGGAACCAGTGTCCCAGCTCAGGTCTTCCAGCGGCACTCTGAAGCTCTTCCCATCCTACCTGAAAGGAGAAGATCTTTTTGGGCTGACCACGTCTGCCATCACCAGGATCATTGAGTCTGTATGTATTGTGACACGTTCTCATGAATTGTTCTCCTGACTATGTGAGTATGTACATGGCGGTGGGTGTCTAGTTACCAGGTGTGGAGACGTGTGAGAGGTACACCTTTCGTTACGGACGGAACCCACTCATGGAGTGGCCTCTCGCTTTCAACCCTTCCGGCTCGGCCCGGTCCGAACCCAAAGCCTGCCAAGCAAAAAGGTACTGACTCATGATTTGTATCAAACACATCTCCACATTTTGTCATATTTGACCTCTAACCTGCCCCCCTTTTAGGCCCTATCTGTTAACCAGCATGGCTCCGAGATGTCAGGGCTCAGTGGGCTCCATTGTGGGTATGGTGCCTGGCGTCATCTCTCTGTCGCCGGGTGAGTCTGTGGCGGGTGCTCATCAGGGTCGCCACTCCAAGTTGTCACAGTACCGACGCATGAAAGCAGAGTGGAAGACCAACGTCTACCTGGCGCGCTCTCGCATCCAGGTAATACTTGCTATGCCTCATGCACATTATGCTCTGAGCAGAAAATCACTTATTTTTGCGCAGGGTCTTGGACTGTACGCCGCCAGAGATATCGAAAAATGCACCATGGTCATTGAGTACATTGGCGCCATCATCAGGAGTGAAGTGGCAAACCGCAAGGAGAGACTTTATGAGAGTCAGGTACCACATTCTCACGTCACCTTAGCTTAGTTTACAAACTAATCTAATCATATGACTGACTTGTCCTTTGTGTAGAACCGAGGCGTTTACATGTTCCGCATCGACAACGACTACGTGATCGACGCCACCATCACTGGAGGACCTGCCAGGTGCCACAATGAATGCTCTCATAAAGCTCTTACTAATTTTACTAATCCCGCCTCTGTCTGTGATTGGTAGATACATAAACCACTCGTGTGCTCCCAACTGCATCACTGAGGTGGTCAGCGTGGAGAAGGAGAACAAGATCATCATCAGCTCGTGCCGACGCATCCAGAGAGGAGAGGAGGTAATACCCATCATGCATAGCCACCTTTGGTTGCCACGGTATCGAGTTCAGCATCCGGTTGCCCTCTCTTTCAGCTGTGCTATGACTACAAGTTTGACCTGGAGGACGACCAACACAAGATTCCGTGTCACTGCGGAGCCTTCAACTGTCGCAAGTGGATGAATTGAGGGCATGTGCATCCGCTCATTAACGCATTAACCTCATATCAAAGATGCTCATCAAGGGGGAGGAGTTGAGAGTGTGATTGACAGGGCGATGGGGATACAAAAGAGGCTGGTCCTCTGTGTGTAGTGTGTATATTTGTATAAAGATGCCCCCACGTGGTCATGACTTGCACTAAACGAAACATCCAATCCGAGCAGATCATTTCCCCTCACCATCTGTAAAATAAAATGTTTTTTTTGTATTTATTACTAAATGAAGTTATTTTCTAATCACAGCCAGTCAGGGAGCAGAGTCGCGGCATGTAAATAACTAAAAAATTAGGAATCTTCACAGTATGGATCGTGACTCCTTTTTGTTTGCCGCCCCTCCCTTCCACACGTGTCTTTTTAGTTTGTGTATATTAAAATTGTATCAAACCTCTGCTGATGTACAGTCTGTTGCCACGCCCCCCTCTTGTTTTTTGTTTTTTTTACTCTACTGTGTGAGAATGATGCATTTTTGTTTTTTGGGAGGGGGGTATGTGGAGTCGGATTTAGAATCATTTACAGAAAATAAAATATTTTACATCCTGAAACATGGTTTGAAAGCCTTTACACGTGCACGCTCCTTCTGCTGACTGTTTTAACGTTAGTTTTATTATGGAAATAAGAACCGGAAGTATACCGCTTTCGACTCCCATCGTTTTTCCGGTGGATTCGTGTGAGCTACTCCCTGCCGAAGTGCGGCCGAACACAGCTGATGGGCGAGCGTAAGTTAGCGTCGACGTTTTTCGTGGAAATAACGGCTGACCTCCGTGCTAAAGAACCGCAGAGATTATTAGCTCGTGTATGCTAAACTAGCTTGGTTCGGGCGGCTTGCGGGATGAATTTATGCTAACTCCTTAGCCGGGTCAAATACTATTGCTGCAATGTCCGGTACGTTTAAGGCTTAGAGGATACCTTCGCGCCTAAAGCAACATTTTGCTCGTCGTGCGTGTGTCTAAATGAAAAGCTATTATCTAGCCTGCTAAAGAATACATTTAAAATATGTTGTAAAACTGATTAATTCAAGGTAAACCGCTGACAGGTCAATACGAATTATAGTTTTTATTTTGTTTCGTCTTTCGGGGCTACTGTACCTAATAACTATATATTTATGCAGTAAAGGGACTTTCTGCCTGTTAGAATACCATGACGTGTCAGGAGTTTCAAACGGCACATTTTATGGAGGGACTTTGCTTTATGACTTTCTGGAGCTTTCCTCGTTTTTCCCCTTCAAAGATGTGAAATGTGTCGTTTAAGAGAAGGTTTTGTATGGAATCACAGGAGTGGCACAAGTAAAAAGAACTGCAAATGGAAATATAAAGACAATCAATAATGGAAAATATACAAATGTAGTCATTTTTTCAATTTTGTCATTGCTTTTTCTGTATTGTCCCCCCCACACACATTTTGTCATTGATTTTCCTGTTTTGTCTTTGTCTTTTCCGTTTGCTCTTTCTCATTGCAATTACTGGATGGCTCAAGCTGGTGACAAAAAGCAAAGGCAAAAAAAGGACTTTGGTTCTTTGGCCAGGGCGGTGGTCTTCCACCCCCCCACCCCCCATTTGAGATGCGCCAACTACCTTCATGTCATCTTTCACTACATCCACAAACCTCCTCTTTGGTCTTCCTCAAGGCCTCCTACCTGGCAATTCAAAACTCAGCATCTTTCTACTAATACCAATATATTCACTATCTCTCCTCCGAACCATCGCAGTCTGGCCTCTATGACTTTATCTCCGAAACCTCTTAACGTGCTGTCCCTCTGATGTGCTCATTTCTGATCCTGTCCATCCTGTTCACACTGAAAGAGAACCTACGCATGTTCATCTCTGCTACCTCCACCTCGGCTGGCTACGTGCAGATGTTGCAGCGGACATCCCTCATGACTAATGGCCCTCATCTGTGTGGTAACAGCTGGGGTTTTCAACAGGACAACGCTGCAGTTCACAATGCTCGCTTGACGGATTTCTTCAGGGAGAATAACATCACTCTTTTGGACCATCCTGCATGTTTCCCTGATTTAAATCACTTAAAGAACAATAGGGGATGGATGGCAAGGGAAGTTTATAAAAATGAACATCAGTTCCAGACAGTTGATGCCCTTCTTGAAGCAATCTTCACCACTTGGAGCAATGTTCCCACTAGCTTCCTGGAAAAATTTCCATCAAGCATACCCAAACCAATTTTTAAAATGATTAACAAGAACGGTGAAGCTACTCATTACTGAGTCCTACTGAGAACATTTTTTGGTTCTGGTGGGGAGAGTTTTTTGTCATTTTTCGAGCGATGGTCTTAAACTTTAATCAGCTGATAAACAGCCTATTTCAGTTTAATTGTTTTCAATAAATTACTTTTTCAAAGATCTTTTTGTCACACTCCCCCTTCTTGCTTTTGCATATTGTAGCTCTACTTAAAACCTCATTAAGATCCAAATGCATGTATATTTGCATATACAAACATAATGTGTACTGTAAAATAAGAATATAAAATTTTCCTCTAATCTGATACCGATATTGCAGCTTTGAATATCGTCCGGTACCAGTATCAATCCGATATCAGCACGAATCAATTATAATTTGTAGTGTTTGTGCCAGCAAACCCACGACCCTAATGAGGATAAGCGGCATAGAAAATGAATGAATGAATGAATGTTTCAGCCCGATATCCAATATCAATATCGGATTGGGACAGCCCAATTTTATATATTATTTTCAACTCCACTGTAACTCAATAATACATAACCTCTCTCTCTCCAGCCGTGTGATCTAAAGCGATGCCCACTCGGCCACCATGGCCAGTGTCACGCTGAGGTACTTCTGCTACGGCTGCCTGGTCACCTCGGCCACCTGGTCCGTCATCCTTTTCCTCTACTTTACAATGGCGGCCGAGCCGGGCCACAACAGGACCCCAGTCGGGCCTCGCCACCAGGAGCTTGCACAGCGGAAAGCAGGGTGGCGTGGTTTGCCGGTTTATGCCGGGCCGGAGATATCACCAGAGATGGGTGAGTGATTGTGTTGGTGTTGATTGCATGCGAGGCTTTCACGTGTGTATGCGCAGGTATGATCTTCAACGAGGCCGACCAGGAGGTGAGAGACAGTGGCTACCATCAGCACGCCTTTAACGTTCTCATCTCGCAGCGCTTGGGTCCACATCGCCAGGTCCCCGACACCAGAGACGCGCAGTAAGAAGCCACTAACACAAAACATCTTGATGCCATTGTTGCGGGACGATGTGATGTGCTTTCGTAAAGGTGTCGTGATGAGACATACGCTCAGAGTCTACCGTCCGCCAGCGTGGTCATCTGCTTCTTCAACGAGGCGCTCTCCGCCCTCACCAGGACCGTCCACAGCGTGTTGGACCGCACCCCTGTCTACCTGCTGCATGAGATCATCCTGGTGGACGACCACAGCGAGCTTGGTAAGCATGCCGCGAGCGTGTTTTAACGGCATGTCCTGGCCACACTCTGATTGTTGTCGGTCCAGAGGAGCTGAAGGCCGAGCTGGATGGTTACATCCGAGACGAGCTGAAAGTGAACGTCAAACTGGTGAGGAACAAAAAGAGGGAAGGACTGATCCGAGGACGCATGATAGGAGCCTCGCACGCCACAGGTGTGTCCTCCATTGCTACGTAGGATAGAATACTTTTTTGACACCTACATGCTTAACCATGCGTGTGTCACAGGTGAGGTCCTGGTCTTCCTGGACAGCCACTGCGAGGTCAACCAGGCATGGCTGCAGCCGCTTTTGGCACCCATTCAGGCGGACCGTCACACGGTGGTGTGTCCCGTCATCGACATCATCTCAGCCGACACACTGGCTTACTCTCCCTCCCCCATCGTCAGGGGGGGCTTCAACTGGGGGCTGCACTTCAAATGGGACCCCGTTCCCGTCACCCACCTGGCTGGACCCCGGGGCGCCATCACCCCCATTAGGTAATGAGCTGACTGCTTTCTGAGGTGATTGGTCAGCGACATTTGACTTGTCGCCGCCTCTTTTCCTGCAGGTCTCCTACCATGGCGGGCGGTTTGTTTGCAATGGACAGGAAGTACTTCAACGAGCTGGGCCAGTACGACGCTGGCATGGACATCTGGGGTGGAGAGAACCTGGAGATCTCCTTCAGGGTGAGTGTTGTAATTGACGAGGGCCAATGAAGGCATCGTCATGTGACCTAAACCCAACGTGTGTCAGATTTGGATGTGCGGCGGGCAGCTGCTCATTATCCCGTGCTCCAGAGTGGGTCACATCTTCAGGAAGAGGCGACCTTACGGCTCTCCGGGGGGACACGACACCATGGCCCATAATTCTCTGCGCCTTGCTCACGTGTGGATGGATGAGTACAAGGTACACGCGCACATTCATGTACAAAAGTTTAGATGCATCACTTCCTGTCTCCCCGCATCCTGCAGGAGCAGTTCCTGTCGCTCCGTCCTGAGCTACGCCACCGTGGCTACGGTGACATCAGCGAGCGTGTGGCCTTGAGGCAGCGTCTTCAGTGCCGGTCCTTCCGCTGGTACCTGGACAACGTTTACCCCGAGATCAACAACAAGCAGCCGCAGCAGCTACTGAGCAACAAAAGCCTGCGACGCCCCCGAGTCCTGCTGCGAGGACGGGTAGCCCATTGACCTCTGAGCTGACTTACTTCACTTCCTCTTCAGATGCAGTAAAAGACTGAAACGTCCTGTTTTAGCTTCATAACCTGGCAACCGGGCGCTGCTTGGTGGCCCAGGGTCGAGCAAGCCAGAAGGGGGGCGCTGTTGTGCTGAGACCATGTGACCCCAGTGACCGCGAACAGGTGAATGCATCCTGAGCGTTTTACCTTCTGACGTCAACAATGATGTCATCACTGCCCGTGTGCTTGCAGGAGTGGGCCTACGACGAGGAGGGTCAGCTGGTTTTGGCAAGTCTTCTGTGTCTGGACGTGTCAGAGGTCAGGACGTTCGACCCACCCCGGCTGATGAAGTGTCATGGCTCAGGAGGGTCGCAGCAGTGGAGCCTGGGGGTAAGACACACAAACGCTGATTAGTCGCCAATCGCAGTTGACAACGTGTGCGTGTGTATGTATGTTTGTGTCCCACAGAAGTCCGAGCGAGTGTACCAGGTGTCGGTGGGTCAATGTCTCTCCGCCGTGCAGCCGCTGGGACCCAAAGGCTACGTTTCCATGGCAATATGTGACACCTCACAGGCGCAGCAGTGGAAGTTAGAGGGCGGAGCTTGAAGTCACGCGGCTAATAGACAATCATCTTAAAAGTTTTTTTTTACGTGATTTTAATTTTTCTTTAGGCCAACCCTCTGGGAAGTTTTACGGAGGTCAAAGGTCACAATCAAAGGGCATCCCTTTGATCCCGTCAAACTTTATTATCCTTGTCTATCGGACATTTTAAACTTGTAAATAAAGTTTACTCTTTGAACTGTGATTGGCTTAGGCGAGTCGTGATTTCATCAGGCCTGCAGCAACCGTCTGGAGCAGAACGGGAACAGCGGGCGTCACGCGGGTTAGACCCCTCCTCTTCTGATGCTGCTGCCGTTGTTTTGGTCACATGACCTCACAGTCAACCGCCACATTTGGTAAGTCACCCGTTAACGTTTATTCATTCGTCATGGTGTCTTTATAACTGCTTTAGATGTGGGGGCTGAGTGTGTGTGTGTCCGGTGTGTGTGTGTGTGTGTATTAATGCAAGTGCACGCACACATATTAAGCAGCAAAGTGTCAATCAATCACGCAATGTTTGGTCTAACAAACACAAATCAATACAGTTTGTTTCAATCCTTTAGACATGTATTGATGAGGGGTGTGTGTGTTTGAGATTTGAAAATCAAATCACACACTCTTCATTCTGCCACTCTTGACTCTGCTGCCTGTAACCATGACAACAGTCATTACGGTTATAACATGACCACCTGATGCCACTTGTTAATATTCTTTCTCTCATCTTCATCACTTCCTGTTCTGCATGCGTGTGTGTGTGTTACTCAGTAAGTGTGTGTCTTTGCTAGGAGACGATCAGCCGCCTGCAGTAGATCAATACAGGGAACAGCTATACCTAGTCCCCCGCGACCCTAATGAGGGTAAGTGGCATAGAAAATGTATGCATGGATGGATCTATAGCTAGTCAATAGTATGCATGTGTGTGTAGGGGGCGAGGGGGTGATGAAGCGGTGAAACAAGTAAAACCTTTTTAATTTTAATTTTTGAAAATCTTTAATTCTACATTTCCTTAGAATTATGCTGAGGAACTTCCTGACAAGGCACTTCCTGACTAGCTTTGCATAGCGATGATGTCATCCTTGGTTTGCGTGTGTGTTAAGGAGTGTTATTGATTAGCGCCTCCACTGTCCACTAAATGAATTAGATAAGTGAAGCTTGGGTGTGTGTGGCCCCCTAGAGCTCAATGAAAAGGCGGGGGGGCTTCAGGAAGGGGGCGTTGTCATTGTGAGCAGCAGCGGCAGAGCCTCCCACTCTGAAGAAGAGCAGGGAGAAGAAAGCAGCAGGGCATGGAGGGAAAGACACGTTTGTTTTGAAAACATAAAAAAAAGATGACCTTCAACCTGATGAGGCTGTGCGTCCTGGGCATTGTCATCGTCAGAGGAGTCTACTGCGCACGGGTGCTGAGTGGTGAGTTCAAATACTACTGCTGGAATCGGGTCAAGAGGTCATGCACATGTCACATGTTCAATACTGTGCTATTGTATTTTATTTTATGTCATCCATGGATATGTCTAGAATGCATACATCTATGATACTAAGATCCTGAGTGTATGTTGAGGAGCAAAGTGATGACGCGGCACAAGATGCTGCAGCTAATCACTTAATGTGTGTGCTGCTGCAATAAGAGCTGCAGTCTCGGTGTGCGTTGATGATGTCACTCGTACTGCCATGATGTCATCACTGAAGTCAGATGTCTGTCTGTCCTCCGCCCCGCAGGTCAGACGGTATGTTTGGGCGAGGGCGCGCGTCCGTGCTACAAGATGGCGTACTTCCACGACGTCTCAAGCCGCGTGGCCTTCAGGGAGGCTGAGCTGGCATGTCACATGGATGGTGGCTCGCTGGTCAGCATCGAAAATCCCTCCGAGCAGGAAAACATCGAACACCTGCTGCAGGTAAGATGGCCCTTCACTGTCACATTCTTCTTCCTCCTTGTCCTGTTTTTTCTCACTCCCCTCCAGGACTGGCGCTCGGGAGCTGAAAGCGGAGCTGGAATAGCAGACGGAGACTTCTGGATCGGTCTGACTCGGGTGGACGGCGAGGACCAAAAAGCTCCCAATGGTGTCACTTCTTGTCCGCAGCTCTACAGGTGGACTGACGGCAGCGTGGCGTCCTTCAGGTAAGAGCTAACACCCTCGGCCTGTGTGTCTGAGATTCAAAATATTTATTATTATTGACAACAACACACCTTTTATATCATTTTCATTCAGTATTGTCAAAATTAATATTTTTAAATTATTGTTAATAGAGCACTTTGTATTATTTTAGATATTGCTATTTTTGTTATTTTGTGCCAGGCCTTTATTTTAAACATTTTATTATGTTTATAAATGCCATCATAATTTTGTACGTTAATTTTCATTGTAAAATTAATTTACAACCCATTAAACAAATTAAAACCCTTTCAAAATCTCTATTATAATATATATAATACAATAATTTCCACAACTATATTTACAAAATCCCTGGAATTGCTTTATTTGTTGTCATATTTTGTTGATAATAAAAATGATGGTGATGCAGGAACTGGTATTTTGACGAGCCATCCTGTGGTGGGGAATCCTGTGTTGTCATGTACCACCAGCCGAACGCACTTCATGGAGTGGGCGGGGCTTATCTCTACCAGTGGAATGACGACCGGTGCACCATGAAGCACAACTTCATCTGCAAATACCCACCTGGTACCCATCATCTTAAACATTTTATATATATTTGAAGTCTTAACCAATGACTTCACTTGTTGACCCAGAGCGCCACCTGGGGGATGAACATGGCAACACCGGTGGTGGGCAGGGCACTGGTAAGATGGGACATGCTTCTATTAATAGATTATGTGGAAAATAATGCAGTGTGTGTGTACAGAAGCAACACAAGGTAGTGGTGAGTTGCTTCCATCTCAGGTGACTATGGCTGGAAATTCAGGTAAACACACCTGAGTCAGTCAGGGTTTTAATGGCAACCACTAAACTCGCACTCATGTTGTCTCTTAAAAGGCATGTTGCTGCTCTACATCATCATTCCCACCATTCCTCTCATGCTGCTTATCCTGGTGGCTGTTGGGAGTTGTTGTTTCCACGTGCTCAGCAGAAGGTGATTGATTGCATGCCAGGTGTGAGTGTCATCATTGACCACACTTTTGCTCCTCCCACAGCCCGTCCCGCACCAAGGTGGTTGTGAGACAGTCCAACCTGTGGATTTCCAAGACGGCTAAAGCTGACATCATGGAGGCGTGACATTATCTGCCTACAAGTGCTGCCACCAAATATGCTTTGAACCAATCAGGGGAATGGTGAGGAGTCTGTGCTAATCAATCAAAAAGTGAGGTGACATTTATTTGATCCTAACTGATCACTAAGAGCTAACAGCACATTAAGCTAAAGTTTTCTGTACAATATGACATCAAGTTTGTTATTGATCAAGTGAAGTGGTGTCTTCATTAAAACATTCAGTGCTTCAGCCAATCAGCTTCCTGAGTTCAACTGTTTAAGGGGAAAAAATCTTTGGAATTCAAGCAATAAATTCTGACAACTTTAAGTATCACTGTGTATACAGGAATTAAGGGAGTTAAAGTCAGGGGATGCAGCCCCCTCTCTCGCCACAGTCTCTTCCTGTTTGTCGCTAACAACAACATCCCCATCGAGATCATCAAACAGCACGGGCATCTCGTCTTCACATGGCTTCCCTATGCCGTGCATTCGCTTCTTGTGCTGCTGCAGGTTGCCTTGGCGATTGAAGCGCGCAGGGCAAAGGTCGCAGCCGAAGGGTCGTTCGCCCGTGTGGATGATGATATGCCGTGCCAGCTGCGACCGGCACTTTTTATCCTTGCCACAAATATGGCAGATGAAGGTCTGTGGGGGGCGGGCACCATCTTGGTGGACCACTCGTCTGTGTCTCTTGAGGTGGCTGAGGCGTCGGAAGCGGCGAGCACACATGTCGCAGCTGTGAGGTCGTTCGTCACTGTGCACGGCGGCGTGGTTGACCAGCAGAGATTGGAACTTAAACACCTTGCTACACATGGAACAAGGGAATATTTTTGGGGTGCGTGGGTTCCGTTGGGCCACCGCTCTTGGTCCGACTTTCATGTGCACACGCATGTGGTGCTGCTTTAGGCAGGCGGCACGCACAAACCTGCGTAGACACAAGCCACACCGGAAGGGTTTGTCGCCTGTGTGCACACGGGAGTGGGTGGCAAGGAGTGCCTCAGTCTTGAAACGCCTTCCGCACACTTCGCAAGGCAGCGTCCCTTCCACAGAAGCACCATTCTCGCCGCCATCAGGATGGAGGAGGAGCTTATGGCGGTCCAGCTGGGACTGGCGGCAGAACTTGCGCCCGCAGACATCGCACAGGTGCGGCCGCTCGTCTGTATGCGTCTGCAGGTGAGCAGCCAGCTGCGACCTGAACTTGAACTCTTTGCCGCAGAAGTCACAGAGCAGCGAGCCGGAGCGCCGCGTCCGCTCGCTGCCATCCTCATGCACCGTCTTCTTGTGGTGCTCCAGATCGTTGGTGCGCATGTAGGCCTTGGGGCATAGGTCGCAGCGGTGAGGTTTGATCCCCAAGTGGATGACCTCATGCGTTTTGAGCGCCGACCTGCAGCGGAAGGTCTTCCCGCAAACGTCGCACAGCCAAGTCTGCTTCGGACGATGCCTCTTCCGCCTGGCGACGCCGTCAGGGTGTACGTGGCTGACATGATGTCGCAGGTTGTCACGGCGGTTGAAGCGCAGCTCGCACAGGTGGCATGCAAATGGTTTCTCGCCCGTGTGGATAAAGGAATGGCGGGCCAGACTGGACTTGTTTTTCATCACTTGACCGCACACGTCGCACACACTGCTGTCATCCTCCAGCTTCACCACCGCCAACGCACCTGGCGAGAAGAGGAGACACGGCATGGAGCTGCAGCTTTCAAAGCTCAACACCACGTGACCACTTCTCACCTGCCTCAGGTGGCATCTGAGGGGTCTCATCATCTGCACAGCAGTCACTAGATGCGGGCTCGGGTGGTGCCAGCAGGTCTTCTCGCCACTTTGGAGGACGCCGTATCCTTTGCGGTCGCGTGCTGGACAACTGTGGGGAGGTAGCGGATGGGACAGGGAGGGATGGTGCCTGTGTTTTTATGCCATTTCGAATGGCTTTACTCCTGCGCAAGACTGCTCCACCATTTTGTCTATCAGGTTGAAGCGCCAAACACTGAACCGTCACGGCGGCTGCGCCTGCAATGGAGGAGGCAAGGATGTGTGAGAGGAAGCCAGTTGACGGATTAGAAGACCCATGTGACCTTGTCACCTGTGTGTCGCCAGCCGAGCTGCTGAGTCAGCAGGTCCACCTGGACGGCGACGTCCCGACTCTCGACGACATCTCTCTGACAGGCGACCTCGCTGGTCCAGCCCACTTGAGGCTCCCACTGACAGCCCACCTCCCTCCACCGCATCACCTCCTCACCTCTCATGTGGAGGATGCACAGATCGTCTCCTTCAGGGTGACCAACAACTGCTGACACGAGTGCTCGACCTTAACATTTTTTTACTTTAACATGCACTCTGAGGATGTAATAAATATTATATTAAGTATTAGTTTGTATATCCTGAACACGCACATTCAAGACACTTGAACGCATCATGACAATGTCAGTGAACTCATTTGTAAGGTACGTCACGTTATACCGCGTGATCCTAAATGGATCATTGTGCACGTGAATCGAGGTATCAGTCCCACTGCGGAAACAAAATAGAGGAGTTTTAAAGCGTCGAATAATCGTAATAAAAAATTAATTTTATTTAGCTATTTCATATCTAACTCAAAAGTGACTTATTACTTAAAAAAATCAACTACTATGGCTACAAAGTAGTGTAAAACGTCACCCGTAAGTTAGCTCGATGCTAACAGGAGCCTAGGTTTTGAATGGGAAACCAAGAATACCAAGAAGTAAAATTTACCTGCGCTATTCAGCAGCCGGGCGACGGAAATAGTTTAAAAGTCTCTCAAGATTAGAAATCTAAATAATTGAATAGTTCGCCTCAAACTATGAAACCTTGCATGGAGGACGCCAGGCCACACCGGAAGCATGCTTCTTTTTTTTCTTCACTTCCCGGAAATTCTTCTTCTTCTTCTGTCGTCTATTTGGCAGTTGGCAAGCAGCTATAGGTGAGCATTACCGCCCCTTTTCGAATTGGAGTGTGGAACACAATTTATTTTATTCTATATTCTATTTATTAATCCCGTTTTCCCCAGGTATAAAAATATATATTTGTATAAAACATGTCCTTAGTCTAACTGTAATATATTGGCAACATTGTATCTTATTTTCTCTTGCTTAAATTCAACAGCCTTCTCCTCTGTTGATATTGCTTGCTATTAAGACATGACTAATATTTTCAGTTATATTACAATAATTACAAAAGCCTGTTTCATGTTTCCCTATCATTTTAAGTGTACTGTTAATACTCGTATGTCCAATTCCCATTCTTGTTATGATGTCTTCTTCTTTTCTGTTTCCGCTGGTCCTTACTTAGTCCACTCTTTTTTGAACACTATACAGATGTCTACCTTTTGAGTCTCTGCCCCATGATTTTGGCCATTTCTTGAAAATCTTGTCCTTCACAACTGCCTTAATCTCAGCTACCATTTGCAAAGGTAAGTCGTTTGTCAAACCAGATTCCCAAGTACTTAAATGAATGGACTACTTCTAACTGTTAACCATAGAGCTTTATGTTAACTCGACATTGTTTAATTTTTTTTGTAAACAAAACTACTTTTGTTTTTCCTACTGAGAACCTAAATCCCCATTTCAGGGCCCATCCCTCAATTGTAGTAATTGCATCCTGCATCTTCTCAACTAAAAACTTAACATTTTGCCCCTCTTCCAAACCACCCCATCGTCTGCAAACAAGGATACTCCAATGAACCATCAACCTGGCAAAATATTTCATTTATCAGAATTAAAAATAAAACTAACAATACTCCCGTGAGGGGTACCATTTTCCACAAAAAAATACAAACTGTTTTTCGTCCCAACTCTCACTGAGATCCTCTTTTCTGATAGGATGCTTCTAATCCATTTCCCCATCCGGCCTCTAATCCCCAACCTCCCAAGTTTGATCAAGAAGCGTTCCTTCCACGCCATATCGTATGCTTTTTCTATGTCAAAAAACACAGCTTTAAGACTTCCCCTGTCAACTTGAGCTTTCCCTATCTCGTCCTCTAGATGTATTGTGGATTAGCTGTTTGAACAGCTCATTTGTTTCTAATACATACTTTGACCTCTCATCAATCATTTTCTCCATTGTTTTACCAATAAGGGAGGTTAACGGAATTGGCCTGTAGCTACCAGCATCAGAGGAGTCCTTGCCAGGTTTACGAATAGGAGCTATAGTTTCTGCTTTCCAGGCTATTGGAGGTAATCCTCCTTCCCAAACATTGATTGTCCCACCTCAATAATAGTTCTTTTCCTTTAGTACTCAAGTTCTTTATCATACAGTATTTCACCTGATTGTTCCCTGGGGCAGATTCTTTAGTTTTTGACAGGGAACAATATAGTTCAGTTATTGAGAATGGCATATTGATTGAATTAACTTCACCTTGATTATTATCTTGCATATCCCTTATTACTCTTCACAGTAATGCCCCTTTGTCTTACTTCTTGCTCATTCACATTATCTGTACTGTGCACCTTAGCAAAAGTCCTGACTAACAACTCTGCCTTTTCAGCATTTTCTGTTACACTCCTATCCCCATCCTTCATTACTGTATTGGGAGACCAAACTCCCTCCGATTTCCACTCATTCCTTTATTCATTTTCCAAATTTTATCCAAAGGTGTATTTCTCCCAAGTGTATCACAATACTTTTCCCAATACACTTTTTTTGTATTTTTTATTGTCCTTTGGGCTACACCCTGCAATCGTTTATACTCAATGAAATGTTCAATGTTGTGGGATTTCTTCAACATCCCTTATTCTTTAATTGCTATTGACCATTCATCTGTCCACCATTGGACAATGCATCTCTTTATACTACTCTTAGTCTTTGGTATGGTTACCTGGGCTGCTTCTAAAATAGCCTTACCTATCTCTGCACTAAGTTCATTAACCTGCTTTTTAAAAATTCCATCTTTCTATACTTTCTCCCTTCTTTCCACCTCTTTCAAGTAGTAACCTCTATAAATTCAGTGACACTAGAGTCAGGTCCTATTCTGTTACTTTTGTCAAATCATTTAAGCAGACCAATTCCTTTTCATGTAAAATCTCTTCTATAACCTCTGCATTACTATCATTCTCCTGCCCCCATAAAGTTCTATGTGCAATAAAGTCCCCACACCATATTACATGTTCACCCCAGCGCTCCACCATAGCGTCTAATTTGGCTTTCTCCAACCTTTTAGATGGATTATAAAAAATGCATCAATGTTATGCTTGTCTTCCTTACCCTTATTTCAACTGCTACTGCCTCCAAATCTTGTATTGTACTTAGCTGTCTATATCTTAATCCTTGTTTACTAAAAATAGCACACACCCCTCCCTTACCACAGACCCTATCTTGGCGTATCGTTATATAATGTGCTATAATAAACTCTAAACTAGGCTTCAGCCATGTCTCTTGCACACAAATTACATCTGGTTTGTCTTCTAATCCGTTAATAAAACTTTTAAATTCTTGTCCATTCGAAATGAAACTTCTTGCGTTCCATTGCACAATAAACCTTACAACTTTTGGTGGGGTGTGGTCTCAACTGGTCTCTCTTCCTGGCCTAACTCGGATTGGATTTTTCCCCACGATAAATCTTTCATGTTAAAGAACTTAAGTCGTAAACAGCACTTGCTTATCCCCTGAAACTCCTCTAATTGATGAGGATGCTGAACTGCCGCTACCGTCCTAACCTTATCTCTGTGTATTGCTTGTTGTCCTCTTTGCCTACTATGTATTTTAACCGCTTCTGAATATGACACCTTTTGCTCTGTTCTCACCTGTTGAATTTCAGTGGCCTGTTTTCTGACACAGCACCCGCCTTAAGCTGCAGGATGGCCCTCCTCACAGTTATAACACTTGCCCTTAATATTTACACCACACTCCCCGTAAGTGTTCCCCTCCACATCTTCCACACCTGTTAGCTGTTACATACACCAGCAATGTGTCCGTAACACTGACACTTACAACATCTGAGAGGAGGTGGTACAAATGGCCTTACACTAAAGCTCAGAAACCCAATCATTACTCTCGTGGGTAATGTCTCATCTTTAAATGTTAATAATATACTTTCACTTTCCACCATACGCCCCTCACAAATTGCTTGGAGACGTTTAACTGCCACAATATTGCTCTAAATTTTCTCCCACAGGGACACAGAAAATCACCCCGCTTGCTCCTCGCATTTCCCCCACCCTTTTACTCTCCACCACTGCAACTTTACATATATATATATATATATATATATATAATCGTCATTGCTTTATTCATTTGCTCCGCATCAGTACATTTGTGTCAGGTTTCTTTCTGCTCCTGAGTCTCCCGCGCTCGCCCTAACCCGGAAGTCAGTAGTGTTTCTTCTTCTTCTTGTTTATGGCGAGTCGCGGCCAACGTTCAGGTGTTGGAATCTTTGGAATCGGAAATGGAATTTTTCAAGTTGTTACTTGCGCCCCCATCGGAGACAAACTGAAAAACAATGGAAACAAAAACAGAGAAAATGTGTATGTACTATACGCACGAGGTTTTCATCATTTCGCCTTTTAATGGTGAAAAGAGGATCCGCTGGTATTTGTTGACGTGATAAGGTGACGTGTTGTGTTGGTCATGTTGGATGATTGACAGCTGATGGGATCCACTTGGAGGTAACGGCTGGTCTCCCAGCATCAACACGCGGAGCAGGAACAGTCCAGGCTGCAGTCGTCATGACAACAGAAACGGTAGTCACGGTAACAGTAGTAGTCTCCTCTCCTCCGGTCCAAAGCTGCATCTTGTACTCTTGTCACTTGATGGTTGTGAGCGCTCCTTCCTGTCACGCAGTTTTTTGGACTCTTGTTTTAGCCATCAGGGCCTACTCGGAACTGACCGTTGGACTGATGAAGATGATGGCCAGCGGTGCAGAGACGGAGCAAGAGAAGGAAGAAAGGAGGAAGAGGAGGAGGCCGCTCAGACTCCTGGTGCCTGTGAGTGACACATGACAACTGTTTTCAAACTTCAGAACATTCTGAGTGGCTTGATGTTTACCGGGCTGCTCCCTCGACAGAATGGCAGACAACTAAATGGGCGGTGTCATGGCAGATGTCCTGGTAGATTGCGTCTTAAAAACATTGTCACATACATGCATAAGGGGAGGGTCACCTGTCACGTTTGGTGGGAAGTACCAGTTCTTTGGTGGCAACATCAACATGCTGACGCTGTGAGAATCAGCACGTCAGAGTTCAAAGGTCACACTTAACCTGTTGGAAATGGTAAACATCATCAGCATCCGCGCCACCATCAACAAGACAATCTGCCCTCCATCTTGTCCGACAGGCGACTGTTTGTTGTGCTGTCAGCGCGCTCTTATCTAATCTTTTTGACCCTCAAAGTGTACTGGAGGAAGATGTCAGGAGCTCTTCTACATACACAGTGAGGGTCGCTCACATCATTGATGAATGCGTGACATTTTCTGACACGAATGAGTGGCTTGAACGCAAGCAATTGTGGTAACAACAACCTTGCTTGGGATTGGGTCGCGAGGACCAATCAGATGAGGCGAGTGAGAGAGACGTGAGAGTGAGCTGGAGAGAGAGGTCAACACTTGGCAGCAGACTGACAGCAAGAAGGTAAACTTTCTTTACATCATCAGTCCAGTTTTTTCTCGTGTTGTAGTTGACTTTTTAGGCTCTCATGGCAAGTTTCTCATGTTTAGTTGACTTTCTAGGGTCTCGTGTCATTGTAGGGTGTCATGTCACAGTCAATTCTGATGTCATAGTTGACTCGCAGGGGTGTCCCTAAAACATATATATTTTTAAAACAGCAAAAATGAAAAAATCAGCAGTAATTTTACAAGAATCTAGTCAAGATATTAAGCAAAAAGTTTTAATCTAATGAGAAAAACTGGTCAATTTACGAGAGCAATGTAACATTATGAGGGGAAATTGTGTCATTTTAGTAGCATTAGGTTAAAATGGTAAAAGAATGCATTATTTTTTAAAGTCATAATATTATGGAAAACAAAAAACAAGTTTTCATTTTTGGAAAATCAGGTTGTGGAAAATGTTATGTTATGAAAATAAAGTAACATTATGGGGTCAATTCATATTTACAAGAGGAATATTTACAAGAAGAAAGCTGAATTAGTTGGAGGAAAACCCCAAAATGTATATAATTAAGTTATATTAAGTTTTTATGTTTTAATATTAAGAAAAAATGTTGTATTCTAATGAGAAAAAAGTCTAAATTGTTTTTACAATAAACTATGAAGAAAAATAATGTCATTTTTAGGAGCATGAAGTTAAAATATTAAAGAACAAACGTTGATTTGATTTGAGAAACAAAACAAAATAATTTAATTTTTGAAAAATTAGTTTGGAGAAAGGGTATAATCCGTCCGTCCATTTTCTATGCCGCTTATCATTAGGGTCGCGGTATGCTGGAGCCTATCCAAGCTGACTTTGGGCGGGAGGCGAGGTACACCCTGGACTGGTTGTCAGTCAATCGCAGGGCAGACATACAAGCATTCACACTCTAATGGACAATTTAGAGTCGCCAATTAAGCTAACATGCATGTTTTTGGAATGTGGGAGGAAACCGGAGTACCCGGAGAAAACCCACGCACGCACGGGGAGAACATGCAAACTCCACACAGAGATGCCCAACGGAGATTTGAACCCTGCTCTCCTGACTGTGAGGCAAACATGCTACCCACTCATCCACCGTGCGGCCAAAAGGTATAATAAGGGAATAAATCATAAATATTATGGGAATAAAGTCTTTATATTTCGAGAAGAAAATCTACAAAGATTATTTGAGAAAGGTGAAATATTTTAAAATTAAAAATAAAAAAAACAGCAAGACCAAAGACCAAAGTTCATCAAGTTCATTTATCTAAAAATAGCTCTTTCAACTATATCACAGAGCTGAGGTGCAGTGTTTTTTTAAAATATATATGACTTTTTAGCATATTGCATAAGGAAATATCAACGCGGACTCTCATGTCATGGTTGGATCTCTGCTCCTCTCTCCTGGCTCTTGTGTCAGAATCGACTTTCTAGACTCTCATGTCACATTTCATTTTCATATTGTAGCCTCTCAATTTTGGTTGATTCTCCTGCTATGGTTGACTCTCTCAACTCCTCTTGTCATAATTGACTCTCTAAGCATCTCGCATGCTGGCTCTCTGGTTAATTGTCTGGGTTCTAATCACAGGAGTCACCGATTGTGTTAATAATGTATATTAACAGAATTCTGTCTAGTTTGGAGAGGCATGCCCAGGTGGTAGGAGGCCCCAGGCCTAGGACTTGCTGGAGGAATTAGGTCTCACAGCTGGCCGGGGAGCCTGGACTTCCCCGCTAAGACTGCTACCTTTGCAACCCGGAGCCGGATAAGCGGAAGAAAATGGAAAGGGAATGGTGCTCATGTTGTACTTGACTTCCTAGGTGCTCATGGTGAATGAATGAATTAGTAGATTGATTGACTTGGGAGTTTCCCCATTGTGTTGTTCTGCTACACCAAGCACACGTGACATTTCACCTTTGGACATGACATGACATGACATGACATGCTAAAATTCCTGCGTAGAATGTTAGCGTGTTTGAAATGTCTTTCCCGGCGAGCCGAGTCGTGTGGAGAGGGACAAAGTCCTAAAGGTAAAAGTAGGCTTGACGATGATGTCGTTCACTGGCCGGTCATGTGATCAGGTCGTCTCGCATGCTCTCCCCCTGCAGGGGGAGCCTAGCCCCACCAGGGGCCTCTTCAATCGGGCCAGCAGACCCAGCAGTCCCCGCTCGGCTCCGGCGGCAAGCTCCACCTCCGGGACGAGTCCCACCTCAGCTAAGAGCAGCTTCCCCTTCCAGCCTGCTGAGTCTCCACCCAAACCTCTACGCAGGTGACCCCATATGTGCTTGACAGCTGACAGCATCACAAAGAATACTGAGGATTATGTGTGTGTGTGTGTGTTAGGTTGAGCTTCAGTGGGATCTTCAGGTTAGCCTCCAGGCAATCGAACCAGCAAACATCATCCTCCCCCATCAGCATGAAACTGTTCTTACGCAGCAAGAGGAGCAAGGCTAGAGGTGTGTGTGTGTGTGTGTTGATGCGGAGGGTCACGTGACCACTCACGCGCATCTCTTTTTAATCTGGTGCTCCTCTTCTTTTTCAGCCTACACCCTCTCCTCCCCAACTACCCCCACCCCGCCTCCCCCCGCCTTCCTCCTGGAGACTTACCTGACGGAGCCGAAGCGTCCAGAAACCAGGAGGCTGCGTTCCTTCTCCTCACCTCCTGACACGGGGCAACACGTCTCCTCCTCTTGTCGGCTGCCGCCGCCTCTTCTGGTTTCACAAACACTTCCGGTGTTAAAGCTACGCTAATAACGTGCTAAAACGGCGACTTTGTGACGTACAAGTGTGCTTTTTTTGTGAAAACCGGATGTAGCACGCGTTTGCATGCGCTCTTATTGCAAAAACACCGGATGTGGTGCGCGTTAGGCCCGATACCTTGACTGCACCTGACACCCAGGGGCGATCTTTACCGACAAGTAACGAGGCGTCTAGCGGCATATCAGCTCCTCGGAGCCGGGCGGGGAGCAAAGATGGAGCCGTGAGCTTTTACCCCGGTCAAGTCTTTTACAGCAGACGTTGACGTGAGAGGTCGAAAAACGAGATAAATAGAGAAAATGGACGCCGACTGTGAGGTTGGTCCTAGCTAACGTCACTTTATCACTGATGACTCGCATGCTAAATATTAGCCTTTCTTCTCACTTAATGCTATTCATCATAGTATTCATTGCCTATAAATGTTGCCAATATAGCGTCATTTCTAGATGCTGACTTAAAAAAAAACTCAAGTCAGTCAGTGGATGGTGCTGACATCCTAGCAGTACCAGAAGATCATAGCACTTTCCAAACATCCTGTCTGGTTGCACCTCTGATGTCATTCCTGTTCTTTCCACAGCCACTAGAGGGGGAAGATGATTTTTTCAATAAGTTATGTTACGTAAAACGATGCAAAACTAAAAATGTTGTTGATGCAGGTGGAGGCTTCTGGTGAGTCAGAGCGGCGCCCCCTGGAAGACGGTGGTAAGACTGGGCACAGAACGTGTGCTTCAATGTAAATAACCTGTAAACACGAAAGCGCGCGTGTGTGTGTGTGTGTCGTCAGCGTGTGCCGACTCAGAGAGGGACATCTACATGCGCTTCATGAGGTGTCACAAGTGTTACGACATCATCCCCACCAGCTCCAAACTGGTCGTCTTTGACACCACGCTACAGGTGACACCCGCCACTCACGCTGACACACGACTGACCGGTCGGTGACACATGACTGACACTCAACTGACTGATTTGTGACTGACAGGTCACTGAAGGATGACTGACACGTAACTGGCAGATGATTGACATGCCACTGAAAGATGGCTGACGTGGCTAACAGTCAGTCAGGTGACTAAAACATGATTGGCGGATGAGTGACTGACAGCTGCATCCATGTTTTTTGTCATAGGTGAAGAAAGCGTTCTTTGCTCTGGTAGCCAATGGGGTGCGAGCTGCTCCTCTGTGGGAAACTAAAAAGCAAAGTTTTGTTGGTAAGCGCGCACACCCCCACACACTCACACTGAGTCAGTCTCTGTGATGGTGGTTGTTGTCTCTTTCAGGAATGTTGACCATCACAGATTTCATCAACATCCTGACCAGATACTACAAGTCACCCATGGTAACACACAAACGCACACACACTGGCAGAGGTGTGTGTTGTACTCACTGATGAGTGTGTTTTAATTTCAGGTTCAGATTTACGAGCTAGAGGAACACAAAATCGAGACCTGGAGAGGTTTGTTTCTGCGTTAGTGTTATCTAGTCTTTCTATTTCTAAGTGTAGACTGCTGACTTTGGTCCATGTTGACAGAACTTTACCTGCAAGAGACCTTCAAACCTCTGGTCCACATCTCACCTGATGCCAGGTAGCCCCGTCTGTCTGTGTGTGTGTGTGTGTGTGTGTGAGGAAGGAAGTGAGACGTTGGTCATGTGTTGTTCTTCAGTATTTTTGAGGCAGTGTCGTCATTAATTCGCAACAAGATACATCGTCTTCCCGTCATCGACCCTTTGAGCGGCAACGCCCTCTACATCCTGACCCATAAGAGGATCCTCAAGTTCCTGCAGCTTTTTGTGAGTGTTGCGCCTGCCTCACCAGCAGGGGGCAGCATCATATCATGCTGATGTTTTCTTTTTAAAACAAGTGCCCCCTGCTGGTCAGGTGTGTGAGATGCCCATGCCCGCCTTCATGAAGCAGACGCTGGAGGAACTTCACGTGGGCACGTACGACAACATCGCCTTCATCCACCCGGACACGCCCCTCATCACCGCCCTTTCTGTCTTCACTCATCGCCGCGTCTCTGCCCTACCCGTCGTCAATCACCACGGTAACTACTAAATTGACGCGTCACGCGTCCTCTGCACACTAACGCCGTATGTTGTGTGTACACAGGTCAAGTTGTGGACATCTACTCGAAGTTTGACGTGATTGTGAGTAAAGTGTCCTGATGCTGGTAAAGACGCCATTTGCTAACTCAGACCCTTCCGTTTCCTCAGAACCTGGCGGCCGAGAAGACGTACAATGACCTGGACGTGACAGTCACCCAGGCGCTGAGGCACAGGTCGCAGTACTTTGAAGGCGTCATGAAGTGCAACAAGATGGAGACCCTGGAGACCATCGTGGACCGCATCGTAAAGGCCGAGGTGACTTTCGTGCTGCCATGTTTGTCCTCCAGAAACAGGAAGGAGACACCAAAGTGTCCACTTGTATGTGCAGGTCCACAGGTTGGTCGTTGTCGATGAAGAGTCTCGAATCGTTGGCATTGTGTCGTTATCGGACATCCTTCAAACGCTCATCCTAACTCCTGCTGGTAAACACGGCCTCTTCTTAAGACTGTGTGTTGTCATAGTGA
This sequence comes from Oostethus manadensis, assembly GCA_024372805.1. NCBI lineage: Eukaryota > Metazoa > Chordata > Actinopteri > Syngnathiformes > Syngnathidae > Oostethus > Oostethus manadensis. Next base: position 6,786,820 of record QODF01000026.1, on the reverse strand, counting down.
TGATGTTTGTTGTGTTCAGGTGTACTCAGGAACGAAGACACTTTGTCTTCTCACACTGCTCTGGATTCCACATTTGATAAGGAACAGAACCAGGAACGGGACCTTGATCAAGACCGGGACCAGACATACTGCAGGGACAAACATGCTAACTGCCAGCAGGGGGGGCCAGAAGAGGAGGAGATGACAGAAGAAGGCGGTACCGGGGAGGCGGTGACAGAGAAAGGAGGGAAAGGGGAGGGCGTGAAGGAGGCAGGTGAAGGAGGAAGCCAGGAGGCGGTGACAGAAGAAGGACAAAGAGAGATGTTGGAGGAGACAGAAGGAGGTATGGGTGAGAAGGAAGGTGATGCAGAGTGGGTGGAGGAAGTGGCAGAGGAAGGAGAAGAAGTGAGGGAGGAGGAGACGGGTGAAGGAGGGGGAGAGGACAATTTGACAGAGGATGGTAAGCAAGAACCAGAAGAAGGAAGGGGAGAAGAGGTGTCGGAAGAAGGAGGGAAGGGGAAAAATTTGACAGGAGGAGGAAGTGGGGAGTAGGAGAGGGATGATGGAGGGACGGGTCACAGGACAAGAAGGGGAAGAGAGGGAGGATGAGGTAGAGGAGACAGAGGTAGGTCGTAGGGGAGAGGAAGTGACGCAAGGAGACGACCAGGAGGAGGTGACAGAGGGAGGAGAAGATGGGAGGGAGGGGGGTCACAGAAGAAGGGGGTCGCAAAGGGGAGGAGTTGTGACATCACCAGTTGAGGTGAACTGCGAGTGACAATTGACCAGCCCGGTGGGAGTGTTTTCTCGACAACATGGCAGGTGTTTTTAAAGAACAACATAGCATATTAGTCCGCCATATATGTATATTTATATATGATATATTTTAATATATAACGTAGATGCTGTGGAACGTGTGCATTAGCAGCTTGATGTTAATGACGGTCAGTGAGGAACGATGACGTCCCTTATAATGTTTCTAGTCATAGTCACCTAAAAATAGATATTATTCTCTTCTACGCTGCCGTACACAAAGAAGATAAGTAGAGTCAACATGCAAACATCGAGCACATCACTTCACAAAAGCTGCTGGCGGCCTTTGTTACACATAATGCAATTCAAATGTGAACAACACAACATTTAAATATCAACAATTTATTATTCATTTACATTCACATACAAAAAGTTAAATAATTATTTCCCCTTGATTCATTTCTGTTTGACAAAACTACATTCATGTTGGCACTGAGTAGAGGAAGAGAAGAATAATCTGAAAGTACACACACACACACACTCATTAATACAATACATAGTAGTTTTTTCTCTGAAAAGTACAATTTAAAAATATGTAATAACTCCTACTTTCCACATGGATCATCTACGTCACAGCCCATCAGTTCACAAACATCCAATTTACAACAGGAAGTGCACATTGTTGGACTTTAAACGTTGCATTATAAACAGTAATATATTTTGTTTTCGAGTCAGGAGTTTTCAGCGCCAAGATGGCAGCCAGCAGCATGCCAACGTCATCTGCGTCGCAGGAAGCCCCTGTGATGAGGTGCACTTGTATGCGTCAAGATCAGTCTTTTGTTTTTGCCGTTACTGCCTAATGCTAACAAAGCTACATGCTACATGACAGTGGGGGTATGGGGTCGTTTCATCGAACATTAGCAGCACACGCATTTTTTATGAGGTCACAACCTGGGAAATAACCTGTTTGTGTCATTTTACTAAAAAAAAATTATTGCGTTTTTTGATGTTTTGATTGGGATGATACACAAGGTGAGGGGATGAGAGGATTATATCTTTACAGTGTGGATCACGTTTCAATTAAAAGGAAATAAATAACATGTACAAAATTCATCTGAGGTATTTCTGCTGCTGTACTGAGGTTCACATTGTTGTTGTGTTTTAATAAATGCACATTAAAAGGAACACGGTCCAGTATTTATCTCGGAATCTTCAAAGAGCTGGCCTGTTTCTGTGGGAACAGACCCTTTTAGTGTTAAACATGAGAAAAAGAGGTAGACATAAAGTGGTCGGGTGACTGATAACCTTTAACCCTGACCGATGAGTTCTCAAAAGAAGGAACAACACAATGGCAGTGTGTGTGTCTATAGTAAAAAGAGCCAATAGGCTTTAAGCACCCTCAGATAAGCTCCGCCCTCGTATTTCACAGTCTAGTAGCCCCGCCTCCACACCGAGTTTACCTGAGAAGTTTGGTCGCCAATCAAACTTATGTATCTAGCATGACCCCGCCCACTTCAGACTTAACAACCAGTTAAAATGGACCTTTCTCTAAGCACCAAAAAGGCTGTTCAGACGGTGCTTGGTTGAATTCAATGGAACGTGTAACGATTTAATTAAAAATGTTGATATATTTTTTCTCTTTAAAAAGTAGTAGTCAGTGAAATCCCCCCAAAAGCAACACCCACTCCAAGGTAAGAAATGCATTCGGCATCCGGAAACTTTACATGAGTAAAGTTGTGGAGCTAACCGGGGTAATTAGCTAGCTTACTACTACTGAATGTCGTGTCTCATAAAATGTTATTTATAAGTTTTTAATAGTAAATCGAGACTTACCAACCTTCATCATTGTTCTCTGACCCTTTTGCGTGATAGTTTACATTTGTTTTGGCATCTGTACCTCTTGTGCATTACTTAGTAAAGGCGGGGCTTAGCGAAAGGTAAGTGCGGTATCACTCTGACATCACTTCCTGTTTAAGAGTGAGAACTGTCACTCTGAGGTGTTGCTGGTGCTGGTTGCCAGGCAACGAGGCTGCATGTAGTCACCCACTTCAGAGACAGAAAAAAACCCGCTGAGGTACCTGGAGATCATTCACTGAGTCGGACCTGAACAGGTGTGTACGTGCGTTGCTGGTCACATGGTGGACTCTTTGGCCGGGAGGTCCACATTGGTTACCATGGCAACTGGAGGGACAGCAGAGGACGAGGAGGCAGGCGGGGCTACGGTGCAAAAGAGACGACGCACTTGACCCATGCGTTCGTGAACACAGCTGGCCGACAGTCGGGCCTCAGCGTCGTGGTCCCAACATTCCGACACCGTCTCGCACACGTGGCACAGACCCTGAAACAGGCGGGGCTTATTGGATTACAGTATTGCTTAAGGAAGACGTCGATTGTCAAAGTATGAGAGATGGAATTGTTGTTAGCGTTGGAACTAAAAGCCACTTTTCTTGCAAATATTGATCCAAAATTGGAAAAGACAAAGGTGAAAGGTCAAAATGCCAACGAATTACACTCACGTTGTGTTTGAACCAAACATCTTTGAAGGCCGGCCTCATCTTCTTGTGGACAACAACTTCCTGAAGGTCCTCCAGCGTCGGATGCTGACCCACTTCCTCCTCAAATGGCAGCAGGTACTCGCCTACTGGACCTGACGCACACACCTTTGATGAGACTTGCTCGAGTGCATTTTGTAGGCGGGGCTTACCAGTAGCAGCTCTGCAGCGTGTCAGCAGCTCCCACAGGACCAGACCCAAAGCGTACACGTCGATCCTCAGAAAGGCGTCCCGCTGGAAGTTGATGGCGCCTTCTAGAACCTCGGGAGCCATGTAGCGCCACGTCCCCACCTGTGCACATGCGCACATTTTAGTGACGAGCTCCTCTTCCTCGCTGAGGGGGAGCGTCTCACCTGTCCGTGTGTCTCTCCGGGCGGCGTCCCCGACTCAAAGGGCACTGCGAGGCCGAAATCTCCAATAACGGCGGTGAGGTCGGAACGCAACATGATGTTCTTGCTCTTGAAGTCCCTGATACACATGCAGAAAGAAGTCAAAGGTCATGTCAGGATGGTTCGGAGCATCAGTGTGAAAAGATGATGAGGCATACCTGTGAGCGATAGCGGGTTTGGCTCCCTCGCCTTTGTTTCGAGGTACATCTTCGTGCAGGTACGCCAGACCGCACGCAATGGACGCCCCGATGTGACACAACTCCGTCCAGCTGATGATGTTCGCCTTCAGAAAATCACACAACGAACCCTGCGGGACATTCGGCAACGCCAACGTCAATGCTTTTGTTCCTACCACACATCTGTTCTTCCGGCACCCCCCACCCCTCCACCACCACCCTCACCCGCTCATGGAACTCTGTGATGAGCCACAGTTCCGCCTCCAGATGGCGCCCTCGCTGCTCGGCGCCGATGAACCTCAGAATGTTTTCATGCGTCATTCCTGCTGTGGTGAACACATCGCGCTCGTTCTGCCACGACCTTTTGTTCTGCAAGACGATACCCATGCATCAATACGTGTGTGACAGACCCGAACAAAACATGGTGCTCTGCGTACCTGCACAGGGAACACTTTGACAGCCACAAAGTCGTTCATTATTTGGGCCTTCCAAACACACCCAAAGCGCCCCCTGGCTTTCACCTCCAGCAACTGCAGGGACTTGAGCCCCGACAGGGGTGAGGCAGGGGGTGGAACGGGGTCCTGGAGGACAAACACAAGCTTTTCTTTTGAAATGACTGATTTCTGCAATACCACCAAACTACCACCAGGGGAGCCTTGATCACTAATATTTTAGACAGATATGCTCAAACGAATGTGTGTGTTGGTGTGTGTAGGCACCTCAGTGACGTCCACGTGTCCATAAGGAGGTTTACGATGGTGGTACATCCAAACGGTGGCGAGCAGAATGACTGACAGCACGGTGACGGGCAACAGGCAGTAAAAGATGACGTGTAACACGCTTATGCTCGCGGCCGAAGCTTGGATGACTGACACACACACAATGATAAAACTATAATACATACGCACACGTCCACGCAGGTGTGTGAAGGTGACACACTCACGTGGGGTGGCGGCATCCGGCAGGTGCGTGAACTTATGGTTACACATGTTTCCTTCACAGCAGCAAAAGAAGACCTGAGGACTCTCCTCTGTGGACACGCACTCCTCTCTGGACATTAGACACGAGATGAGCAACATCATGACACACCTTGAATGCATTTAGCCACTCCCACCACATCCTTGACTACATCTAGCCCCACCCATAACAGCCCCAAAGCAGTCTAGCTTGTTTGTCAAAGATCATGTATACTGAGTGATGCTCTGTGTGAGCAATTACCGGTCATAGCAGTTGAAGTCGTCGAGCCAGCATCCTTTCTTCACCAGCTCAATGGCGCCCGACTCGTTGGTCCACGAGGCGTAACAGTGCGAGCGCTTGTCGGCGTCGCCCTCGCAGCGCTCCACGCCGCTCTGGTTGGTACGCTCCATCTCATAGTTGACGTTGTAGTACTGGCATTCTCTAGTGGGGGCGTGGCCAGCCATCAGACCTGAGGGTGTCAAATCAAAAATGCGCCCACAAGTCCATCGCGACGTGTCATAAACAAGTTATCAACAGAGCAAAACCAAGTCAACAAGTAAATAAAAGAAAACAACATGTCAGTAGCAAGTCATCAACAAGTCAAATCAACATCAACAAGTCATGAAGTCATAAATTTACGAACAAATCATCAAGTCAAGTAGAAGTTGTCAACAAGTCAAATTTGTTGACAACCCGTCATTAATTGAGTAACAAGTCAACTTGCAGACGACCACGTTGTATCCCACCAGGCCTTGTTCATTTGTTCATGTCGTAAACGTATGTTTGTTCTTAGGTATTGATGAATAGAGGGCGCTGTTACATTGTATTTAATCTCAAACAAGTTTTAGCTAGCTAACAATGTGACACGATAAAAGAAATGCTTGCTAACAAAGTTTAATGTTGGAATTAACGCTGGCTAATCAAATTTGATGTTGGAATTCAAGCTAGCAAACAATGTTTAATGTTGAAAGGAACACTAGTTAAGGTATAATATTGGCATTGAATTAACACTAGCTAACAACGATTAATATTGGAATTAACACTAGCTAACAACGATTAATATTGGAATTAACACTAGCTAACAACGATTAATATTGGAATTAACACTAGCTAACAACGCTTAATATTAGAATTCATGCTAGCTAACAGCTTTTAATGTTGATGCCAACAACTGGGAAAACAAATACTGGAATGAACACTAGACAAGTTTCCCATAACCTTTGACCCCACATGGATGACATGGCTGAGCGAGCAGGGTCGCACAGCGACAGCTGCCGTCTGCGCCACAATGACATCATACATCTGCACTGTGTGAACGTGGGCGACCTCTGACCTGTGCCATGGAGCGACATGCAAATGAGCAACTTTCTTATGCAAAACAGCTGCACACCACAAGGTCATAGGTTACAGACAGGCACACCACAAGTATGTGTGCATACATTAGGCAGGTCAAAGGTCAATGTGGAATGCAAAGACATGTGATGAGTTTGTGGAGGAACCCTCTGGAACACATGAATGAGCCGCCCCCACCACAGAAAAAGAAGACCCCCCCCCCCCCACACACACACACACACAACTCCATCTGTCACATCTACACAAACTTGTTGTGACACATAGCTAACAAGCTAGCTTCATCTATCATATCAACTACTGATCACTTCCGGTGCACGTGTGGGTTATTACATATGGATTATCGGTGCTCTTGCAGGCACGTGCAGACAATGGCTCCCGAGGAATAGTGCTGGTGGTTCTGATGGAGGTCACACACACCAAAAGATTCCCTCTGCTTCCCAAACCTTTTGTTCCAACATTCCCAATCGTCCTTCTGCTTTTGGAGCACGCGCGCGCGCACACGCACAAACGGAACCACGAGAACAATAAACATGACCTGTGTGGTACCGACCTGCACTCAAAGTTCCGATTAGCAGAATCATCAAAGCTCGGTTCCGCCGCCTCATCTTCCTCTCCAACATTGAAACACACTTCCAGACGCGCGCGTGAGTACGCTTGTGTGTGCGCGCGCACCCCACGTCTGCTACTCCTGCAGACCCTCACACGTTACGGGAGACACGTTCTCGCCCTTTTGGGGTCCATCCGGTTCCTTTGGTTCCGGTCCGGACTGGACTGGAGGTCTTGACTGCACCCCTCACGGCCCACCAGCCCGCACGCTCCCTCTTCGAGTGTTACGCGCTCAGTGGACAGGACTGCTGAGGACAAATGGACCGGAAGTTAGTCAAGCTCATCTCCGGGACCCGCGGTTACTTCCGTTTCCAAAGTAAAGTCCCAGTCACCTTAGTTGACGTTAAAAGTCTATTAGCAGATTCACGAGTAGGGCTAAATGTTTTTTAGGATCTTGACAGCTGAGGCTAACGCCTAATGTGTATGAACATGTAAACGAGCGGGGCTAATGCTAAATGTTTATTAGCATGTTTACAAGTGATGCTAAGTGTTGTCATCTAGCGTGTGCGATCACATGTGACCATGCTAGTAAACATTTAGCATTTGTGACTGTGCTTACAAACATGTTGCATTAGCTTCATTTGTTTATATGTTTACTAGCATTTTGCATTAGCCTCATCTGCGAACTTGCTAATAAACAACATGTTTTTATGTTAAATGCTTAGAGGCTTATGCTAATGTTTGTTAGCAAGTTGACAAGTGATGCTAATGCTAAATAGTATTTGTATGTTAGCAGGAATGAAGTATATATAGTATCTGTGGTATGTAATTTCTTGAAAACTTTTGCAGGACTAATTTCCATCTGGAATTCCCAGGTATTGGTGTGTCTGATCAGGGTGTGGCATAATAATTATACATCTTATTTGTTTGCCTGTTGTTTCCATTTCTTTTGGGATCTAATTATATTTGAAGAATCGGTGTAAGCAGTTGCACATGCGCATCCATGGCAGCGGAATGCTAGACCATCGAAGCAGCTTCCGTGCGCGCGCGCACACGCAGAGCGGTCATATAGGGACAGTGGCGGCCCCTCCCATCCCATTTGTGTTCATGCTATACATCACACATGTGGATTAGTCTCTGCAGTGCACGTCTCCTCACGTGAACCCCTTCATTCTGCCGCATTACACACACACACGCGCGCACACACACGCGCACACACTGCAGCTATCGGTGAGCAGAGAAGTGAATGATCACACACGGAGGTAAAATCTTTGCATAAGCACGTACAGTACATGAAAAGGGAGGAGGAGGCCAAGATTGCCATTTGCAGTTAGTGAAAAGCGTCGTTTAGTCAGTGGATTACGCCTGAAGGCAACCGCCGTGCGACGATGGGATTGTTTCCTGCTGCTTTTGGAGCATTCACACGACGAATCTCTGCTTTGGCAGTCGCCGCGACGGCCGTTACGTTTCATGCCGTTGCGCGGGCGCCGCCTGCAGGATTTGCCTCGTTCAATCGGGTACCTTCTGACTGCAGTTACACAGTCACTCCAGCAGGGGGCGGTGTAGCGTAAGGCACCCAATAACAACGAAGAAGTGCCGTCTCCAGCAAATAATGCTTCTCCGTCGTGAAAATGTCTTGGATTAAAGCTGCGTCTAAAAGCGAGGACGATGTTTTTGAGGAGAAGGCGAACGAACTTCAACTTTTAAGTAAAGAATGGGAATCCAGCATGAAGAAAAGAATTCGGGTAAGAACTGATACTTACGTTCACTTTGCTAGCCGCTTGCTAACCTAGCATCACAGTACTCTGCTGGTGTAGTTCATTTAATATTCCAGTTTTGTTTTGGACGTGGTTTTGCTATCGTTTAGGACGGTTACGTGGACGGTGCGGATGCTGGGGAAGAGGCTGCACTGGCGGTGGGCTTCAACGAAGGCTTCAAGGAAGGAGCCGCTAAGACTATGGCTGTTGGGCGCCTTAGAGGAATTGTAAGGTAAATTTTAAGCAAAACTTTATTAGATTTGCTCTCTAATCCCTGGAAACCGATTATTTCCGGATTACAATACCTTTATGAAGTTAATTGAAATAAAAACAACTCATCACAGTGCAATTGGAAGCTGGTACCAAATCCAGCATCCAGACCAGCCCGTGGCCGCCTCTATCAAAGACCTCCTGCAGCGTGTGTCAGAGCATGAACGATCCATCGTAGAGAAAGTCACGAAGGAGCTGGAGAACCCGCCCCCCAGCGTGGACGACGTGTCGGAGAGCATAGAGGACCTGGAGGTGGCGCAGAAGGCAGGCCCAGAAGAGGGCTGCCACAAGAGCAACTGCTGCAGTCGAGCAGAACAAATAGACACAGAACCTCATCTCAAGTCACAAACGCTGCGTTCCGCATGTGACGCAAGCTCCTCCGCCCGTGACGACGGCTTCAGTGAGCTGCTGCAGAGATGCAGGGATCTCGTGTTGGAGATGGCACTGCCTTTGGAACTGATGGACCACATAGAAGAACTGAAGAACCTTTAAGTCCCAAGTTGCGTACAGTGATAAATTATACTTGCTACGTTTTAGTCGATTCATCTTCTGGTTTGTCAGGGTGGCTCACATTATTGAGTATACTTTGCCATTTTTGTATGACAATATATAAATGTAAAGTGATTTATAAATCTTTTGTAAAGAATATAAAAATGATCTTTGACCTTGTGTCTTAGTTCTTACACCTTTGAGACGTGAAACAACACAATTTAGCTGTAGTCCCGTGTTTTTTTTGTCTGACTGGAAAGCACTAGTCAAAGATCGCCAAATTGACAGCAGTGCAGTGCAGCAGCGTTCTGCTGCAAAAAAAGCAAGTTAGATCCTATCTGACATGTGCGCACTGCTGTATTTTGTTTGTCTTTATTATTCCATCATTTAAACATTAGTTTAACATTATTGCATCAGTCTGCTATGTTTAAACACAATTAATGAAGTACTTTTGTAGTTTGTACATAGAAACATTCATTTGTTCAGAATATAACACTCAATAGTTCTTCCTGGTTACAGCCACAAGGGGGCGTCGTTTGTAGTACTGTATCTGAGTCACACCTATTAAGGGAGGGGCCAAAGGGGGTGGCAGCCGAGTGAATGTGTTACAACCACTAGGGGGCGTATTTGCATTGTCTCTGCCCCTACGGCAGTGGTTCTCAAATAGTGGGGCGGGTCCCCCTGGGGGGACGGGAGAAGCAGGGAACACTTTCAGTGTTCGTGTAAAGCTGCCAATATGTCCAAATTTATTACACTCAACATGCCATTTAACTCTTGAATACACTTCACAGCTCCCCTTTGTGTTGCATTTTCCAGGTTTCCAGGATATTATAAGGTGTCAATAGTATTTCAAATGGGGGGGTGGCGCGGCAACATTTCTGGCCTCTGTGGGGGGCGTGACAAAATAACTGAGAACCTCTGCCCTATGGTATATGCATTGATCCATCATTTAAACGCCTATTGAGTAAAATAACTACAAACATCCACACATACATAACAGCTCTTTATTAACACCGAAATATAAAAGAATATATATCTTGTTTTTTAATCACTTTCCTGGAGAAAAAAAGAAAACAATTTGCAACATTGTTTTCTCTTGTGTGACAGAAAGAAAAGAGTCAAAAAAGAGGAAGGCCACAGTGATGTGTTGCCATAGATTGTGTGCACAACATAATAGTATAGCAAGGAGGAAGCCGTGCATGCTAGCTAGCGCACGCGCGCGTGCACACACACACACCTTCACTGAGTACATTCCTTCAAACCGATTGCTAAAAGGTCATAGACTGCTTATAGAACCCACTAAACATCCCATTATTGACTCATGTGGGCTCGGGTGAGGTCCATTAAAGAGGGTGGGTGCTTAAAAAGTGCATTTTATTTGAATTTTTTTGTAGACAATTTTGTAGATGTGCTCATGCATTATTAGTCCAAAGGGCACACACAAACGAGAAGGCCGCGGCGTGGACACTGACCAACCGGCCTGCGGGGGTTCCGATGTGCCTTCACGCCCACTTCACACGACTACTGGTGAGACTGCTGTTGTTGCCTTGGCAACACACCGGCCACATCCGACAATACCAGCAATACACGAGAGAAGGCCCGTAAGAAATGAAAGTAAACACAGGGTAAGGCGACATCATGTAGAGGGTGCGGGTGTGCAGGTTGCATGAGTCCATGATGCTGCTGATGTCAATCGTCGACGATCATTTGGCACAAACGTTTTGGCTCGTCCGCGCGCGGCGACTCATTTGGACAGCTTTTTCTTTATGTGCTCCACTTCCATCTGCACCATCAAATGACAATCAATGACACGGTTGATCAACATATTCTTGCACCAAAAGCTAACAAGCGGGTAGTCAACATGTTGCCCATGGGCCATAAATGCTCGGATACTCGGATGCGCCAAATCCGGCCCTCATATGAACTATAAAAAAAATAATATCGTAAAATGACTTTAGTCTTAAAATAGGATTTTCTTGAACACATATTAACCACTGAAATATTTTTCATGTTGACGTGTGGTAAGTTAAGCATATTGTGGCTGTTAAACGCCAAATATTTCCAAACTTGTGTATGGTAATAATTGTGATCTGAGGGACGTTTTAGCAAAAAAACAACAAAAAAAAGTTTGTATGTGTAAGAAAAACTACTGGGACATACAAGGTTTTCATCAAATATGAGATGATAAACAAATACTATATTTTTACAAAAAATGCACCATTTTTAACGCCTACATTTCCGTTGCATATCATTGCTGTTTCATGAAAAGCCTGCATCTTAATTTTGTTCACAGTATACATTATTAAGTATGAATATAGTAGTATTATATACAGCATTATTTACTATTTATATTCATTCATTCATTTTCTGTACCGCTTATCCTCATTAGGGTCACGGGGATGCTGGAGCCTATCCCAGCTGGCTTTGGGCGAGAGGCGGGGTACACCCTGGACTGGTCGCCCGTCAATCGCAGGGCACATATAGACAAACAAACATTCACACTCACATTCATACCGATGGACAATTTAGAGTCGCCAATTAACCTAACATGCATGTTTTTGGAATGTGGGAGGAAACCGGAGTACCCGGAGAAAACCCACACATGCACGGGGAGAACATGCAAACTCCACACAGAGATTCCCAACGGAGATTTGAACCCAGGTCTTCCAGATCTCCTGACTGTGTGGCCAATGTGCTAACCACTCATCCACCGTGCGGCCCACTATTTATATTGTTTTATTTATTATTTTCTGTTTAGTTTACGCTGGAATACAACAAAATGTTAGGAATAAATATATTTTATTATATTAATTTATTACATGTACGTAAAATAAAAGGAATAATAAAAGGATAAAAAGGATAAATAATAACAAAAAATCACAATTTTGAACACCGACCTTGTGTTATATAAAAAAATTTAACTATTGAGGTATAAAAGAAAGGAAAGCGGTTAGGTTATGTTTTACATAATGATTTCATAGTAGTGGTGCATATTGTGAAAGTAATTCTTGGTACAGAAAGCAGTTGATGGCAAAATGGAGGTATTTGTGTGTGAAAAATGCATGGATGGTAAAGACAACACAGGAAGTGGGTTTTGTTCGGTCATTCATATTTGTTGTTGTGAGTCGTCCCACCTGTAAACTGAGCCGAATTTTCTTTTCCTCATCCAGCGTGTTGGTCAACTTCTTCATCTCTTGCCTGAAAGACACACACACGAGGAATGCGTGCACTTTCTTACACGCACACACACACACACACACACACACACACACACACACACACGTAAGACAGACCTGTGTTGGCTCTTCAGCAGCTCCACAGAAGTCCTCAGCTCACGCAGCTGGTTCCTGAGCTCCTCCAGCGTGGGTGGCGTCGCGGGCGAGTGCCGCAGCTCTGGGGAGGGACTGAGACCCGAGGAGGAAGACGGGGAAGCGGGGCGATGGCCACCACTGTTTGGCGGGTTCAGGGACGAGGAGGACTTGGAGGCCAGTGGCGCTTTACTCTCAGGTACCTGATATACATAGCATACCAGCATATAGCACACCAGACAGTCTATTCCATCAAGTGGCCAATGACATGAGTAATGCAAAGAGGTTTTGCTTGACGGCGGCCGTGTTTTTCAAGGAGACTTGCTCAAATTAGACACACGTATGCTCATCATTTTTGAACATGATTGTCTACTCTGCTTACAGAAATGACAGGAACTCCTTTCCTGGTAGACGATTCTTGCTCCTCCTTAGCACGCTCCCTCTCCTTCCTGTCCTCCGGTGCCAGGTGGTCCATGTCAGTGCCGGACAGAGACGACTGTAGGGAAACAAAAAACATCTTTTGGAGTCTGTCTTGTCAAAGCCAAGAGGGTATGCCCTCACCGATGTGATGATCTGCGAGCGAGGCCGGCGGTCCGTGACCCTGGGCCGGGACGCCGTCAGGTGACTAAGTTTCTCTGCTGACGGGACTATGGCGTCCAGGTCTAGATCTGCGCGCACACAGAATTTTTCAAAACAAAGATGCCACGCTTATCCTAATCACATTCGACGCTCACCGGTGTTTTGTGACCTGTCAAGGGCATAGTCAGGTGTAGAAGCCCCGCCTTCAGACTTGGGGCTTTCACACCTAATCACACACACACATTAGGGAAGGGTGAGGATTAGTAGGAGCATGCAGGTAAAAGTGTGTACTGACGCCAAAGTGGGCGGTCTCTCGGGGCGTCTTGGGGGTTGTGAGGAGGAGGAGGAGGAGGTGGAGCTTGTCTTTGGTGGAAAGGGTTTCTTGGGGAGGAGGGACGGCTTGGGGAGGTCGCCCACCTTCACCTCGTCACCTACACATGAGTATTATACAAGTATGTTATTTTGTGTCACACAAACACGTGCGTTGTCGGTAGCATCGTCACCCAGACGGGGGTGAGGAAACATAACAGGAAATGAAAGCATAGAGGAAGTTACAAACAATTCATGCTTTTATGATGGTGATTGTGATGATGATGATGATGATGGTGAGTAGATTAAAAGTAGAAAGGAGAATAAAGCTGTTCATTGTGGAAAAAGACGTCAGTCATGGCTTTATCGCAATGTCTCCCTCTGCTGGTGACTTTTAATAATGCACATTTTAGACGGGGATTAAAATGAAATATTGGGGATAAAAATATTTTTTTTAATGAATAATAAAATATACATATAAATGTATCAATATTGTATTACTTATAAGAGATAAAACTAATTCAAGACGTCGAAACGTTTGAAGATTAAATCAATTATTCAGCAAATTATAAGGGGGTATATATCAAATAAAAAAATTACTCAGAATAAAACAGGTGATAAAAAAATGTTTCAGTAAATGTGCATTTTGCTCTATAAAAATACAGTCAAAAACAAAAAAAAAGCACGGCATGACATTTAAAGATTAGATCAATGATAATAAGCAAATACAAAAAAAATACTATATTGTTTAGAATAAAAATTTGTAAAATACTATGTTTGTTTTTCCATATATAAAATTATAATATATATAGATATTGTATTATTATCTTATGATATTACAATTTTTAAAAAAGTAAGTTGTTGAATTCAAATTTACAGAAAGATAGATTTAGAGTGGTTACTGGCAAAAGGAGCGAAAAATGTTCAAAGTGAATTTCCTCCAGTAGTAGTACAGATGCCACAATCTGCAGAAAAACATGCATTAGTTCAAGTTTTGTTAGTTTAAGCACTATCAGCCGGGTCGAGCCGGACCAGTTTGTTGGATCGGTACCTCGATCGTGGTCCCTCTGCGGCAAGTGCTCGGGCCGCTCTGGTGGAACTTTCTTAACATCCGACTTTTTGTCTACAGGTTACATTTCATCGTATCATCACCTTGGAATAAGAACAAACACACGGAAAAGGAGCAGGATTTGTACCTGTTGTTTGTTTGGCTGATGGGGCGCTAGGAGGAGGAGGCTTCTTTGGTCTCTGAAAACACACACACACCTGAGAGTAAGTGACCTCACGCAAGTCTTCTCAGAAGAGTCAGAAGAATGTTTGAGTTTAACTTAAAATTACATTGAAGTACATGACAATTGAATATGTCCGAAAAGGAGTAGGAAGAAACACTTCTCAGAGTGGAAACTGGTCTGTGTCCCAATACTTTTGCCTAAACAGGTTTTTTTTTTCCAATTCTGCAAACATGGTGTAACTCCCATTTACTTCCGGAAAATAAAGCGCCACTAAAACCTCTTTCTCGGCTTCCAGCAGCTTGACAAAGTTATCCGGGAAGACTCCTTGCCTACCCCCGACCTCTCCCATCCACCAGCCGGCGTCGGCACACTCCTGCATGGGACACAAGCACACAGTAGGTACAAAAAAATCCCACAGCTTTTTTTCATGCACAAACAAGCCCCACTCTCTGAATTAATGACTCACCTTGGTGATAATAGTGATGATGTCGCCCTCTTTGATTGACAGCTCATCCTCGTTCTGCGCTTCATACGGAAAGAGGACTTTGCACAGCTCTTGTCCTCAAATCGGATTTAAAAAGAAAGCAGTCAATAAAACTAGGAAAACTAAAAATATCTGGTCTCAAATTGCCCATTTTTCCCATTAGCACCTGAACTCACCATCTTCATGAAGTTTATTATTCATAAACGTGAGCTGAAGTTTACCTTTTCCTCTGCTGTCAGGGTCACCCTTCATGTTGTCTTGGGTCACGCTCGCTGTATTGCCGTCAACACCCTGAGAGACACGAGGAACCGATTTATTTACCTTTGAGTCTCCTTTAACCACATATTTTCCATATTCAGTAGAACCCCTTATCCAGCCGTTGAAAGTGCCTATTTCTGATAATCTAAAGCGGTGGTTCTCAAGTGGTTTGGCTGCAGGACCCACCATAACCTCTTAATGGCAAACTATGGTCATTTTTAAGTCAAATATATTATCTTTAATGAGACACTGCAGTTTAATTTAGAGGTGCTTTGTGCCACTGTGTAGCGTTACCCAGCATGCTTTGCTGCTTGTAGATGCAGGTATAGTTATGCATGTGGAGTACAGTACGTTAGTGTTGTTAGATAGGAATCTACGTTGATGACCTCCTGCCTGTTTGTGCTGTGCTAGCAGAGTGTGTTGTTGGCTCATCATTCTCAAATAAGGGCCCAGGCAAAGAGCCGCGACACACCGAAAACAGGCCAGCACCCCAAAAGTGAGAATCACTGCTCTAAACCCTTTAATACCCAATGCTTCTCAAAAATGAAATATTTATTTCAAGGTCCTTGAGAATATGCGGGGATCTACTGGACTGTAATCCTGATTAAATCCTGAATTTTTATCATGCTTTATAATGCCATTTTAAAGCCTAAATGTGTTTTAGGTGTGATGATCCCTCAAACCACCAGGTAAACTCATATTAGAGTGACCGGTTTGGGACATAAGCATAAAAAGTAGGTTTTTTAATTTTTTAGATAACCTCTCATTTGCTCCAAAAAAATATAGCATCAAAATGAATGTTTAATGTTTAAAAATGAATACCTAGTCATGGCTTTAAGAAGCCAAATATTTTTGTTGCTCAAATTTTGGGGAAAGGTTTGCAAATTTTGTATTTTTCCCAACCAAAAAATATCAAAGTTTTTGATTAAATAATAACCAAAAAACACGTTATGATTAGGTGTGACATTTCTGAAAATACTTGATGCAGTGAATGTGTAGACGTGTAATCGTACATTTCAATGAACATGTGTGTTATTCACCATCAACTAGCTTGCCGTCCGTAAAGTTGCAATCGAGAGAGTACAGTAATGACTCTCCCGTGAGCAGCAATGTCCCGGAGCTAATTAAAGACGATGAGCTGAGATTTCACAAATAAAACAAGCTGACTGAATGATGAAGCACGGGCTTCCGTGTATGTGTGTGCACCCCATTAAAAGGCCTGGTTGTGTTCAGAGCTGGAGTGGGTCCCTCCACAGTGTTTGTGGAAGCAGGGAGGAGACTCTTCCACAGGAAAAGACTCACAAGGCTCGGTTCTGTCCGCCCACCACACACACACACACACACACACACACACACGCACACACACACACACGCACACACACACACACACACACACACCTCTGTTCAGGCAAACCTTCAACCCACCCGGCCACAATTAGTCATCATTTTACTAACCACACATACTGATGCTCTTATTTTGGAGGGACACATTGAAAACACACTCTTCTCCTCAATATAGTCTCAACTAGTAAGCTACTGCTATAAGAGTATTACTCGTGTTTATTATGCCCCAGGAGCTATTTTTAATGAAAACATTACATGTAAATGGCCATTTAACATTGTACTTTACTTCTGAGTATGATGATCTCAATGTGGACTGCCGTTGACTCACTGAAAACATCAAAACAGCTGCAGCATTTGCATGATGAGTCATATGAATTACTCGCATATAAGCAGAGATAAGTACAATCAACATAAAATGCACTCTGGTCAACAGCCTCCTTGTAGGGTCAACGTGGCCCCGCCCCCACTCCCCTGCATCCCGAATGGAGACATTGGCTGTCGCCTCATTAGCAGAGAGAGACACGAGTCTGACCAATAAAAGGAGGTAGAAAGCCCGGTAGGAGGCTGCACTACATCTTCCACTATCAGAGGATGCTTCTGTTAACTTCTGGCGTTTTCATATTGTGCTGCACTCAGTAACAGCAGGCCAACATGCTCCGGGGCGTTACTTATGATTGTTACACAGCACATGAATACCAAATACTAAAATGAACGTAATGTACTTAAATCCACATCTAATAACCTGTTCTATTGTTAGTGTTGGGTCATGTTGCATTTACACTATCTGGATCAAATGTATGAAAACATACTAATACTTATTTTATATATTACATATACATACATGTAATAGCTTCCTATATTAAAAAATAAACGATTAAAATATGCAGACCTTAAAGATGTAATTGTTTATGCAAACAAGCTCAGATTCCTAGCTATTCCTGGTTACCTGAGCCAAAAAAACAGCTTATTCAACAAAGTCAAAGAAAATAAAGACAAAGGCTAAATAAAAAAACTGTGTTTTTCCGTGACCAAGCCAGACAGGTAACATGTGTCACTCATTCCGAGAGTCAAACCAATTCAAAACAAGAATATTTTAAAATATATACATCTAGACACAGATCCTACCGTTCTTTCTGCTTGCGGCCAGCCAGACGACACTTTGCTACATCAATCAGTGCTGGCAGCGGTAGAACGAGTGTGTGTGTGTGTGTGCGTGTGTGAGAAAGTGTGAGCGCCAGTGAAAAAGTGTTTCAGACCTCCTCTTTCGGCTCTCTCACTTCTGCTTTCCTTGTCAAACAGTTCTAGAGTTTCTGTGTGTTTGTGTGTGTGTGTGTGCAGTAAAAATGATACAGACGAAGAGGAGGAGCCAATGTGAGATTTCCTTTGTAGCCCCAAAATCTAAATGATTATGCTACATAAGTGTCATGCACATGGCTCTGCATTTGTGTCATCAAAACATCACTTTTTGGCAACATTTGCCGGTTTGTTTATTTGTTTATTTACCCTGTTCCCCTCTAAGTCTGTGTCCATGGAGCGAGGGCGGAGCTTGATGGGCTGGTCTTTGAAGATGTCGCCAAACCCGAAGCCGCGGACCTGCCCGAGAAGGTCATGAAGAAGTAGGAGTTATACGGTTAGTGACACTTTATCCCTACAAAGGCAGGTATTTTTAATCTCAATGTCTGTCTGGATGAGTATACATTAATCCCTCGTTTTTCGTGGTTAAGTGAATTTCCGCAGAGTAAGATTCCTACTACTTCCTTCCTAGTTAGAGCATAAAGAACCTTTATACGACCTTCTAAATATGTTTTTTCACATTATTAGAGCCTTTAAGACATGAACTAACATCCCATAGTCATTTTTACGTATCGTATTATCCAATTGCTGACATAAGAGTAAATGAGCCACTTAGGACATAAATAAGACTTGCGCTCGTGTGTAGGTATAAATGAGTTCCCTAGGGGAGCTGAGTGGGTGGCGGACAGGAAGTGACACTGGGGGTTCAGAGTTCAGTTTCAGCCTGGCGTGGGTTACTGCAGCAACAGCAGGTCGTGTTTATATGTTAGGGATTTGTATTAGGGTTGGTAGTGCCTGTTATGAGATAAGTCAAATTTGTTCCCGGGGATCAAGTCTGGTGCATGTGTGTCTCACCGAACATTAGTGAGATTACTGGTGACCAGTGTGTCATTCACAGCATCTTTCAATGCGTTTCTGAATGACTTATTTGTATTTTAGTTCATTTAGCCATTTTTATGCTTGACAATGCTTCATTTAGGCCAAAAATACATAACACTTGCCTATATTTTTTTGAACAGCGGCTCGTATTCAACCTCAAACAACATAATTTATTAATTGATCTTTTTGAAAACTTCAAACCATAAAGTGGTGAACTGTAGGAGCATTTAAGTAAATTAATTTACTATTACCACTGCACACAAAAGGGTAAACATTTGTCAAAACATGCACCACTACTGTGTTGCCTGTGCTAATATTTTCTGACAAATACTGTACACCATACGGTGGTGCTTTCATTAAACTGGGAAAAAAGTTGGATTTGAAATTTCTCACACAGCTTTACAAAAACAACCCAATGTAACGTTAGGGTGTTCACTGCAGCATTGGGTACACAACTTTAGGGGGTTGACTGCCATGCACGTGTGTAAAATTTGAGCAAAATTGGTTGAAAAACATGGCTGCTGTTGAGCAAAAATCTTTGCAGGAGCACCTAACTAATTACAAGTCATCGAGCATTTGTGTCATAATTAAATAACTTCAATAATATCTGTATTGAGTGTAAGCGAGCATGTCTTCCAAAGAATTTTCAGCATAATCCACGGGGGCTCCGCAAATGTCAATTATGGTGAAAAATGAGGACAGCCCTTGCAGCAAAATTAGTGTAGATCGGTGTAGGCAACCAGCATGTGGCTTTTCATGGGCTCTAATGCCAAGTTGTGTGTTTTCAAAAACAATTTGAAATATCTGACCGCAAGTGTGTGAATGCATATACAACTGCTGATTGGCTGAGCAAGGTAGGGCAGGGATGGGCCAGTGTGTGCAGTGAGACACCAAAAAGATGCCTTTATAGTGTGCTACCCCTGTGGTAAGCTGTCCCTAATACAATAATACAATATAATGCCCCTGATACATATACAAATAGAGTTTAATTCTGAATGGACATATTCCTCTGCCTTCACTGCCAATGTTGTTGGCTTAAAACATAAACATAAATAAATAGGAAATGAATCATAAAATGAAAGAAATGCCTCTCTCTGCAAAGACAGTCAAGGACAGGACAGAATGTCAACAAAGATCACTAGTAAGCAAATTAATTACATTAATCCCACGCAAGCATATGGAATTGCATGTGATGAGTTAAGCGATATTCAGCAGACAGCACAGATGCAGATATGTTGACTCCGATGGGCTTTTCCATGTTAAAGTTGCCTACGTCTGGTTTTCATTTTACAGAAATACAGGAATGACTCAAAAAGGTGATGGTTCAAAGTAGGTCTACACATGCACTTCTCTTGTTGGAACAGGTCAAATTTTAAAAACGATTACAACTTTCAAAAGCTGTAATGTTTTGAGGCTCAGACTATTTTTTGTTACTGCAAGGGGAGGCAAAACAGTTCTTTTGATGGTAAAGGTTGCCGACCTCTGGTTTACATAGATATTGCAGTTGTCCACTATCGTTCAAAAGTTTGGGGTCACTTAGAAATGTCTTTATTTTTAAAAGAAAAGCACCGTTTTTTTCAATGAAGATAACTTGAAACTGATCAGACATACAATCTATACATTGTTAATGTGGAAAACAGTTTAGCTGAATAAAGAAGCTATAAAACCGACCTTCCTTTGAGCAGGTTGAGTATCTGGAGCATCACATTTGTGGAGTCGATTACATGCTCAAAATGGCCAGAAAAAGATAACTTTCATGTGAAACTCGACAGTCTATTCTTGTTCTTGGAAATGAAGGCTATTACATGCAAGAAATTGACCCCAAACCTCTGAACGGTAGTGTATGAATGGTTGATTTTTTAACATTCTATGCAAGCGTTTCTAAGCAATGCATTTAACAGCCTGCAAATGCGTTTTAATGTGGACAGTGATGGTGATTTGTCACCTGATTACCTTTTTGGGCTGGATTTCCACTGAGCCTGTTTCAGACCTTTGACTGTCCCCTCCATCGCTTTCACTGCCTGGACTGTTCTTACCTACACACACACAGTTATATTCAACTATTAAACAAAAAACTCCCCTAATACTATAATTGTGTCATTCCGTGACCTCTGATTGGCCGAGACTCACTTGTGCGGCTGCGAAGCTCATCCTGTGAAGCGTCTCCGGAGGGTCCATCGGACTCTATCGGGATCTCTTTGGTGAAGTTGGAGGGGAACATTCCGCTCTTTCCATTCAGGACTCCCTCCCACCAGCCCTCCTCCACCTGCACACAATATGAACAGAAAACTCACATTTTTCAACAAATGGGATACTAACATGGTGGTTAGACAGATGGTGATGCCCTCTAGTGAGTAAACTTTGTAATGGCGACACATACATTAAAGGGGCCCCATCCTACATTTCCAACTTTGATGTGGAAGTGCCACATCATGGGGTTGGTGTGTTTTTAAGTTGTCCCTGGTTTAAGTTTTATGCCACTTCTACATCTCATGAACAGTCTGGTGCAGGAATGTCACAAGATTTCCACAAGATTTCTTACATTACAACATTGGGAAGTCCATGTAAGGCAATTTGCAAGATGACCACTGCTCAGTAGCGTTTTTCTTAAAATAGCAGCCAGAAAGTGTTTTTTTTTTTTGGATGTAAGGATTGTGTATCCTAAACCAGAGTAAAGCAGAAATGGGGAGATGTTTTTTCTGGGGCGCTAAAGACCTACCTCATGGTCACATCTCCTTCTACTCATCACTTCACAGACAGCTCTGTGTGTGTTCTTTTTAACAAAGACTGATTCACTAATATTTATCCAATCATATCCATTAGCAGGGTGAGCAGGCTCGGACGAATCGCAACAGAACTTGAAATCCCATCAGCCCAGAGAAGAAGAATGCAGATTTACACTCAACACAATTTAAGATTGAAATATTTTATCAAAAGAAACATGCTCTAGTCCCCCGCTGGGATCCAGTGTCATTTCAAAATCGTCTCAATTGAGCAGAAAAAGCCCTTTTTGCAAATTAACAGTTGTTTTAAATGCTTTTACGCTCTCATATTGCTAAATACAACAAGCAAAACATTGGGAACAGCTCTCAGTGATGGAGTAGAGTACCACCACACTAGTAAGCATATTAATCATAAGTAATGGATCGTACCTCTGCTACGATCTCAATGACGTCCCCCATTTTCAGTTCCAGCTCGTCTTCATGTTGAGGCACATAGCTGAAGGCTGCTTTGCACCGCCGCTTACGGATCTGCTCCCCTGGAATCAACAATACTTAAAATAGAGTACGTACAGTATATATAATGAGGTTTGCCTGGAGCTGAAGACCCTAGAGACAAACCTTTCTTGCCCGCTCTCGTGCTCGGCTCGGACACAGGACTGTCCCGGCCGTTGGAGAGGTCCGATTTGACTGTGATCGCCTGTCCTCCATCCCTCTTGGCCTCTTTCTTTATCTCCTACAAGAACACACAATACGGCATGGATGATTAGGTTGATAGATTAGGTTCATTAGGTCAAACAACAGTCATCCTTTTTATTGGAACATGGCAGCCTCATTTTCACTTATGCCTCCCTCTAGCGGCCACCAACAAGAAGGCAGCATTGATAGGCACTGGCCTACATGCAAACCTACGCCACCAAGCATCACAAGACGCTACATGCATTGAGATGAAAAAACAAGAGACAGAACAACAAATATGGGCATGAATGCAAGCAGAGGAAGGAAGAAAGGGGGACAACTAGAGAAAGTGGACATGACAGGTCACCACATTCGCAGTGACGCTGTTTTATAAGCTCTGGCCTGTGGCGAAGACAGCCCAATGAAGCAGATAAGCTTGGGTAGGCTGACTCACAGCATCCCAGCCTCACACACACAACTCATTCTCGAATATGGTCTACTGTGGCAGCATGGAAGCCCTACTGCGATGCAAAAAACACCAAGCAAACGATATGTTTTCTGGACAACTGCTCCGCCTCGTATCAATCAAAGAAATTGTTGGACATCTAAGAGTGATTTTGGAGCCGCACAAAATTGTTCGGCATACACACATCGAGCTTTATTCACTGACAGAATTACGGCGCCAGGGAGGACCTCAAATAAATAGGGAGGAAAATAATAAAATTAAAGAAGAGGTATATTGAAAAAATATTTTTAAAAAAAATAAGGAGAAAGAAATGACATTAAAAACATAAAAATTAGGAAAATAATAATGTAATAAAATGGGAAAAAACAGGACAGTGAGAGCTGTGACAGTGCAGGATACAATAAAGGAAATAAGTGATATTTTTCTTAAAACTGCAACCTGTTGGAAAAAGTTAAAAAATGATTTAATTTTAGAAGGGAAAAAAATCCAAAACAAGGAAAAACTAAATGAAAATGCTAGTGAAAACTAAACCCATCAACACAATAAAATAATCTGAGCCAGTAATCCTGTTGATAATGAAAATGCAACCCTCCTTCTTCTCTTCCTTTTGGTACCTTCAGAGGTTGCCACAGCGACTCAATTGCCTCCATCTAACCCTGTCTTCTGCATCCTCTTCTCTCACACCAACTACCCTCATGTCCTCTTTCACTACGTCCATAAACCTCCTCTTTGGTCTTCCTCTAGGCCTCCTGCCTGGCAGTTCAAAACTCAGCATCCTTCTACCAATATATTCACTATCTCTCCTTTGGACATGTCCAAACCACCTCAGTCTGGCCTCTCTGACTCTCTCTGACTAAACCTCAACATGTGCTTATGCGCTCATTCCTGATTCTGTCCATCCTGGTCACACCCAAAGAGAATCTCAGCATCTTCATCTCCGCTACCTCCAGCTCTGCTTCTTGTCTTTTCCTCAGCGGCATTGTCTCTAAACCAAAAAACATGGCTGGTCTCACCACAGTTTTGTACACTTTCCTTCATTTTAGCTGAAACTCTTCTATCACACATGACACTTTTCTCCACCCATTCCAGCCTGCTTGCACACGCTTCATCACCTCTTTTCCACACTCTCCATTGCTCTGGACTGTTTACCCTAAGTACTTGAAATCCTCCATCTTCTTTATCTCTTCTCCTTGCAACCTCACTCTTCCAATTAGGTCCCCCTCATTTACACACATGTACTCCGTCTTGCAGCAGCTAATGTTCATTCCTCTCCTTTCCAGGGCAAACCTCCACCCCTCAAGTTTCCCCTCCACCTGTTCCCTGCTCTCACTACATATCACAATGTCATCTGCAAACATCATAGTCCATGAGGATTCCTGTCTAACCTCGTCCGTCAGCCTGTCCATCACCATTGCAAACAAGAAGGGGCTCAGACCTCATCCCTGATGGACTCCCACCTTCACTCGGAACTCCTCTGTCACACCTGCACCAAACCTCACTACTGTTCTACAGTCCTCGTACATGTCCTGCACCGCTCTAACATACTTATCTGCCACTCCAGACTTCCTCATAAAATATCACAGTTCCTCTCTGGGCACCCTGTCACAAGCTTTCTCCAGATCCAGAAAAAAACACAATCCAGCTCCTTCTGACCTTGTACTTCTACATCAACATCCTCGAAGCGAATACTGCATCTGTGGTACTCTTTTTTTTGGCATAAAACCGTACTGCTGCTCACAAATGCTCACATGTGCACTTAGTCTAGCTTCGAGTACTCTTTCCCATAACCTCACTGTATGGGTCATCACCTTTATTCCTCTGTAGTTGCCACAACTCTGTACATCTCCCTTGATCTTAAAAATGAGCACCAACACACTTCTCCTCCATTCCTTAGGCATCTTCTCATTATCTAAGATTTTGTTAAACAACCCAGTCAGAAACTCTACTGCCACCTCTGCTAGGCACTTCCATACCTCCACAGGTATATCATCAGGACCAAGTGCCTTTCCATTCTTCATCCTCTTCAATTGCTACCTCACTTCTTCCTTACTAATCTTTGCTACTTACTGGTCCACAACAGTCACCTTTTCTACTCGTCGTTCTCTCTCATTTTCCTCATTCATCAACTCTTCAAAGTACTCTTTCCATCTTCTCATGACACTACTGGTACCTGTCAATACACTTCCATCCCTATCCTTAATCACCCCAACGTGCTGCACGTCCTTCCCATCTCTGTCTCTGTGCCTTGCCAACCTGTATAGATCATTCTCTCCCTCCTTGCTGTCCAACCTAGCATACAAGTCAGCCCCTTGTTTGGCCTTTGTCACCTTTACTTTCACCTTACGCTGCATCTCCCTGTCCCACTTCTTCTTAGCTAACCTCTTACTCTGTATACACTCCTGCACCTTCTCTTTCCGCCACCAGGTCTCCTTGTCTACTTTTCTTCCAGATGACACACCAAGTACTCTCCTACCTGTCTCCCTGATCACAGTTGCTGTAGTTGTCCAGTCATCTGGAAGGACTTCCTTTTTCAACTCCTTCCTAAAGGAGGAACACTCCTCCTTTTTCAGCTTCCACCATTTCGTCCTCTGCTCTGCCTTTACCCTCTTCATCTTCCTCACCCCTAGAGTCATCCTACACACCACCTTCCTGTGCTGTCTGGCTACACTCTCACCTACCACTGCTTTGCAGTCACTGATCTCCTTCAGGTTACACCTTCTACACAAGATGTACTCTTACCTGTGTGCTCCTACCTCTACTCTTTCTCTTTCTCCTCCATTCCACATCCTTCCTGTGGAGCATACCCACTAATAACATTGAACATCACACCTTCAATTTCTAGCTTGAGGCTCATCACTCTGACACTCTTTTTTACCTCCAGGACATTCCTAGAAAACTCCTCCTTCAAAATTACTACTCCATTTTTCTTCCTATCTACACGATGATAGAACAGCTTGAACCCTGCTCCTAAGCTTCTGGCCTTGCTAAATTTCCACCTGGTTTCCTGGTGCAGAATATGTCTACCTTCCTCCTCTGCATCAACTAACTCTCTACCTTTTTCTGTCATAGTTCAACATTCAAAGTCTCTACTCTCAGTCCTAAACTTTTAGTCCTCTTCTCTCTCCTCCTACGGACACACCTTCTTCCAGTCCTTCTTCGACCAACAGTAATCCAATTTCCACCGCCACCCTGTCGGTGAACAGCCCCGATGGCGGGTGTTGTTAACCCGGGCCACGACCGATCCGGTATGGAAGTCACATGTTTGATTCGCATGTTTTGGTTTGGCAAAGGTTTTACGTCCACTGCCCTTCCTGACACAACCCTCAGTATTTATCCGGGCTTGGGACCGCCACTACCCTCCTGGTGGGTATAATCACACAACATTCGGATTCAGGATTCTTTATCATCATACCAACAACACATGCATTCACACGATGAGGTACGAAATTAAGCAACGAGGCCCGGTTAAGCCAAGAAATTTAAATATGAAAATATATAGATATAGAAATACAACGATGATAAATACTATTTAACAGTCCGGTCGGCTAATTTAGCTAATATTGCACCCATCCACGGTGAGGGGTCAGGGGTGTGTGTGTTTGTCTCAGAGTGGGCCGACAGAGTTCAGCAGCCTAACAGCTTGTGAGTAAGCCCTTGATTTAAGTTTATGATTATTATTTTAGAAATTCATAATACATTTAAAAAGTTCCTCTTTGCTAGTTATTATTTTTTGTTTGCCAAAGCAGCAAGCGCAGTGTTTGCTGTGTGTTTTACAAAGTGCCCAAGGAGGAAGTGAAGCATCCATTGACTCTGCATCCCTACACACACACACTCGCGCGCGCGCGCGCAACCATTCAGAAAACTTCTTGAAAACACAATGAGCGTTGGGGCAAAAAAGAAACTCTTGGGAATCCACATGTGGCTATTTGTTGGTCTCTGGCTTCCTCTGCATAAATGAGCAGTCAGGGACACGTGTGATGGATTTAAGTTATCTGATGTAATGGAATGTATATGTAAAATACATCTGTTAGCTATTAGGGGGCTTTTAGAAGACATGAAGCGGTTCAGCTGTAGGAACCGACTGTTCCCCTGTTTGCGGGGAAATCGAAGCAATGGCGACTTCAAGGAAAGGCAGATTAAATGAGGAAGACAACGCTATTTGTCACATCTGAACAGGAAACATCTGCATGGTGTTGTGTTTTTTGTGTGTGTTGCTTTTCACACTCCTAACCGCATGTTCGCTTCACCTCTGCCCTGCTTTTTCTGTACCCGACCAGCTAGATAACACCAAATCAAATGTTTTTTGTCCTCCATATGGAGCAGTAACAACCAGAAAGTCAAGCTCTGGGCTCGTGGAGGCATGTGAATCTGATTAGCTGCCATGCCGGTGTCATTCACACGGACTGGTCACATGCATCGCCAACAAGAATGGAAGTCACTGTGCACGGCAATCATCTGCGTAAGAATCCTCCTCCTTTCCTTTCGGCTTATCCCTTCAGGGGTCGCCACAGCGAGTCAGTTTTCTTATGTTTGATTGATTTGAATAATATAGTGATATTTATACACAGTAAAACATATTTACATATGAATCCATGCATAGCAGGCTGTGTCAAGAGGTGCGTCTAAAATTGTTTTCTTGAGCCGTTAAGTCATTCATTACTATATAATAAGAGTAAGAGGGAGCTGTCACCTTTCATTATCTTTCATTGGTACGTTTGAATTTGAACGATTTCAATTCCTCGTTTCGTTTCTGGTTTTTAACAATTCTTGATGCCGAGGCAGGGTAATAAAAGTTAGCGTGGTTTAAACGAGGGCGCAATCCACAGTTCTTTTGGGATGAAATGTCTGAACCTCTCCATGAATTCTTCACATGAACTATTTTAATTCAATCAATTTTTTACTGGACTATTTTCAAACCGGTATATAAATATCAAACCATTCAACTTAAATATAAACGTTTTGCAGCATCAATGTTGATGTAAGCTATTATTTTAATGACACCGTTATTTTGTTAGCACAAGTAAACAGGACAAAGCGCTCTTATATTTTATCCATGTTGATCGTGCACCCGCCTTTACACGATATGATTGTTTTGCACAGACCCGGACATTCTTATTTATGAAGTTAAGCCAAACCTTTTCTTCTTTGTTGGTGTTTGCAGCTAATTCTTCCGGTCGGAAAAGTCACCATCAACTAGGAATCTAAATAAAACATTTGCTCGAGACTTATTCCCTAACCTAGGTGAGTATGTATTCATTCATTCATTTTCTATACCGCTTATCATTAGGGTCACGGGGATGCTGGAGCCTATCCCAACAGACTTTGGGCGAGAGGCGGGGTACGCCGTGGACTGGTCGCCAGTCAATCGCAGGGCACATATAGACAAACAAACATTCACACTCACATTCATACCTATGGACAATTTATAGTGGCCTAATAACGTTGTTGGAATGTGGGAGGAAACCGGAGTACCCGGAGAAAACCCACGCACGCACAGGGAGAACATGCAAACTCCACACAGAGATGCCCAACGGCGATTTGAACCCAGGTCTTCCTGATCTCCTGACTGTGTGGCCAATGTGCTAACCACCCAGCCACCGTGCGGCCCGGTGAGTATGTATATATTTTACAATTTAAAGGCCATAATAAAGGGTTTAAATTGTCAAAAACAGCCATTTTTATAGGTGTGTGCCTTATTCGCCGTAGGTCTCAGAACGTAATGTGTACTGTAGATGGATTTGTCTAACTGCAACCATACATCACGTCATTGTCACGTGTTATAAGAGTTACAAGATTGCATCACGTCCTGTGGCATTTGTGACCTGCCTGTGGACACCCCCCTCCTTTCACTCCCCCTCTAAACACACATTCCCATAACTGAAGTCTTGTGACCAAAAACTCAGCATTCTCTCTCACACAAGCAACGTCTTTGACAGTGAATGAGAGCTGTGAGTGTGGCAACTGTCGAAATGCGAACATTACTGCATCACCGGCTGCCCCACTTCCTCTCGAAGACCCACTTCATCTCCTATCACATACTGTACTTCATTGGTTTGAGTCCAGCAATACTCACCCGTACAAAGTTGTCGGGGAACAAACCCCGGTGGCCCCCCAGCTCGCCCTCCCACCATCCTCCGTCGTCTCGCCGTATGTTCACGATGACGTCGCCCACGCTCAGGCTCAACTCGTCGTCCTGCTGGGCCTCATAGTCGAACTCCACCACGGCCTCCACTGCCAGAGAGGACGGTTGTTTGCAGTGAAAAGGTCAAAGAGTGCAGCTCCACACTTACATTATTACAATAATAATGAGATACTGGCAACCTTTGCATAGATCATACTGGGTTTTACTGTCATGGCCACAATATGTATCCTAGTTTCAGAGTGTAGCAAAGTAGCTACGCAAGATGGCTGCCACATTGTTCCTATAAACAAACCAAAGCTATATATACATTTTGAGTGCTTTAAAATGTAAGCGTCAAGGTCTTTTTGAAATGTTCTTCAAAGGGATGAATATGTAACACAAACCCACAACAAATTACAATCCAGAATCAAAAATGAACAGTAAGTGTAACTACTCGTGTTATATGGAGTACGTAAAGTAGATACAGTAGACAGAAAAATAGATTGATACAGTATAGCATCATTCTCAAATCTTACAGTCCAAACTTTCAAACTTTCAGTCACAAGACAAGATGGCCGCCAGATTGCTCCTGTAAACAAACAACCAACCAAAGCAAAGCTGTATTTACATTTAAAGCATCTGGAAATGCACTCAGTACTTCTGTCGAGGTCTTTTTTTAAAGGGAAAACATTTAACTGGACACTTAATATAAGTATCTAAATTGACCCCTGCTAGCCTGTCTAATCTAAGATAGCTAGCTAGCTAGATGCTAAAGAGTGCTAGATAGAAACAAAAATACCAAGGTTAGCGTGTTTTTCGGTAAACATGAAAAATGTACGCCTTAATTTTGCCAGGGTTTGCATGCGTCCAATAAGACATACGTCTTGCTGGGTTATTTATACACTGTGTAAGTCCAAATGTATTTTTTTAAATCTCAAAATGGGCTTACTTGTATGTTTGCTAACTAGCTAAACAAATAGGCAACCCATAGCACAAGTTACATCACCCATCTATGATGTGATGTGATCTATGATGTTTACTCTCAAAACACAACAATTATAAATGCATGCAAACAAGGAACGAAAGGGTTAAATTAATATTTAAATTTACTTTTACTTTCATTGGCGTTCCCAAAGACACAAGATAAACCACCACCGCCTTCCTGTTTTCAGTCAAGTCAAGAATCACGTCTTAAATGTTAATTTATATGTATCTACATATATTTTGAATTGTTTTCTGCATGTAAAACTATAACTGTGAAACAATACACGTGTTTTATGTTAACATTTTTGGCTTTCTGGAACAAATTCATTGGACTTACATTATTTGTTATGGGAAAAATTGATTCAGTTAGTGTCTGTTTCGGTTAGAGTCTGGAACAAATTAGTGACACTAACCAAGGTTCCACTGTAGACAGACAAATAGGCACTTAGGTAGACAGCTACATATACGTCGGCACCGAGTTTTTGACCACTAGCGCGAACAAAAATCTCCCAAACACAACTTTTTGCTTTCTGTATCACACACACACACACATGCACGCACAAACGCACAGAGGCTTGATCCTTGTCTGGGGAACAAGGGGTGTGGTAACCATGGAAACAACCGTATAAACGGGTGGCTATGACTCACTCTCATAAAGTGATCCCCTACGCGTACACATGCAGTATATTTTATGCAGAAACGTATACAAAGTCTCGGGAGCCAGCGCATGAACGGAAAAATGTCACGCCAAAAAAGAACAAAAAATGTAAATGAACTACTGCATGGAATTGCAAATGTTCATTTATGGGAGGAAAACACAAAGGATTCCGCTGGTATGGATTATTGACAGGGCCACATGACAACCGTTTGCAAAAGTAAAGTGGTGAGAAAAATCGGTTGAAAGCACCCAGAGCACCCAGATAACGCGAGAAGAGAGAACGCGACCTTTGACCACAGCTAGGTCAGATATGATTCAAAATGAATAAGAATGAACGGACAATGAGGTCGCCAGCGGACAAAGCAAAACTCCCACTCAAACGGTGGAGAAGCGGCAAGGGATGGACCGCAGTCTCCCATGAACAGCTGCGCTCGGTTTGCCGGGGATAACTTGCACAGACGCACACTGCATGCTGACGTGTGCGTTTGGCTGCAGCCATTCACTGAACACATCCGCGTGTTTTCACAGTCTGTGGAACTGGCCTGCAAGCCCAGGGGGGGAATCAAACCCACTCAAAATGTGCGGATCGGACTTCCGCTGCCTCTCCCACTCTAAGCTAGTCTTTTTCATTTTCAACGCAGATACTGCGTTGTTGCGAATATGAGGTTCCCACAAAGAAGATGACAATACTAAATGAAACAAAAGGTAAGCATTTAACGTGTCTTTCACTTTCTAAAGCTGCCTCAACACATTTCAGGAACTCGATGGCAAAAGTCTGCAGGCGAATGTACATTTCCTGGTGCGTTTCTGTGCGCATCCTGTTGCGATTTCAGGCTAGCATAGCCCCAATTCCACCAGGAAGTGCACGTTTTGTTTTTTGTTTTTTTACCATAACACCACATTTGAAATGTTCAGACCAGGACACTAGTTGGTGATATCACTTTAACCAACACCATACTGTGTCCGCCATTGCTGAAGTTGTATTTGTTTAATTGTTGTGTGTTGTCAGGCCTCAAAACCATTAAAACTGCATTTTTATCAATTTAGCCCCTACTCCACAAGGACAAACACTTTTTTTACGATATTTAAAAAGGATGTAATGTGCATGCCAAGCCTCTAGGTGGCAGTGACACTTTAAACTGCTGTTTTCAGCATTTATGTGGAAACTTTTCACTTAAAAGTTTTACTTTGCAAATGTCTGGATTTGCAGAGTCCTTGCTATATTAAAAAAAACATTTTTATGCGAATTTTATTTCAGTATTTGTTATTGGGCGCTCCCTTGAGGACAAACAGGCTAGCTAGCCTGTTTGTTTACATCCTGAAAAGCCCACCTACAGTCTGTTTATCACTGTACAAAAAACATACACCGCATGTCATCCCTGAGAATATGAAAAGTCATTTCAAACTGCAAACAGGCTCATCCTGGTGCATTGCATTAATGAAATAATTGGCGATTTAGCGATCGATGACTCGACCGTCAGCCCTTGAATGCACCCTGGGGAAGTGCCTAATGAGGAATGTCAGTCAGGCCTGTGTCATCCACAACACACACACACACACACGCACACACACACACACACACACACACACACACACGTAGGGTAAATGCAAACGTGTCAACATCTGCAACTCATCATCCCATGAAACCCTCGCACAGGCGCCTCTTATTCTGCATTAAATAAAGCATGGCGGAAAAGAGAAAGACTGTATGCAAAGGTACACACATACACATGGCAGCGCCAATAGGTGAGGAGGAAGTACCTAGATGCGTTGGGTGGTGTTGTGCCAAGAGAAGGGGTGTTCTTCAACACAAGAATAAGGCAAAAGCATGTTACACCTCACCCATTGATGTCTCCTCGGTGCTCTTCTGCGACGGCAGTCAGTTCAGTTATCCAGCGGCTTTGTTGAGCACCGATCCACGCAGCCTCCTTCTTCCTCCCAGCCTCTAGCAGAGATCCGCTACAGCGGGAGGAGCGTCACATGAAACCATATTCCTTCTTCCTCTTTTTCCCCCACCCCACACCAACGCACCACAGACGCGCGCGCTGCGGCCGAAAACGGGAAGCTCGCTTTCTCTGCTGTGGTGCCTTCGGGTACCATCGGAAAGTGGAGCTTCTGAGTCATTGCATTACAACAATTGTAGTAATAAACGTGTTACTCATTAAATTTCATTACTGATTTATAAGGTTGATTAGTAGTAGTTACAGATACGCAGATCTATCAAAGATCTGAACTTACAACAAGGAAAATACAATAATAATAAAATGAGCGATCAGGAGGAAGTATGGTGTTCACTATATCATGATGTTTTACTTTTTTAGCCACAGCTGGTTTTCAAATCAATTCTTAGTGTGATGCACTCCACTGCAAACGACGACCACAGTAAATTGCGCTCTCTGCTGTCAAACTCAAGCAAACGCATCCTAAAGACCGAATTTGCCACGCAGCTCTTGGTACTTTATTGATCTTTTGCAGAAAATGACAGCAGCCAAATTGAAAGGGCATACAGTACGAGTAAGAATAAAATAAGAATACAAAAATTGAAATAAATAAATATAATGCAGGCCTCACGGTGGCTGAGTGGTTAGCACATTGGCCACACAGTCAGGAGATCTGGAAGACCTGGGTTCAAATCTCCGTTGGGCATCTCTGTGTGGAGTTTGCATGTTCTCCCCGTGCGTGTGTGGGTTTTCTCCGGGTACTCCGGTTTCCTCCCACATTCCAAAAACATGCATGTTAGGTTCATTGGTGACTCTAAATTGTCCATTAGAGTATGAATGTGAGTGTGAATGTTTGTTTGTCTATATGTGCCCTGCGATTGACTGGCGACCAGTCCAGGGTGTACCCCGCCTCTCGCCCAAAGACTGCTGGGATAGGCTCCAGCATCCCCGTGACCCTAATGAGGATAAGCGGTATAGAAAATGAATGAATGAATAAATATAATGCAATGAAAGTGTAAACACATCATCCAATTTACTATACACATGTATCTATATTGTGCACAGCATAGGTGTAAATGTGCAGGTTATTGTTGTCCAACGGTGAGAGATGCGAGGTTATCTATACACAACACATGCTTATATACTGTAATTTACATATTTCACTGTACATATACAGTATACAAACATTACATTGCATTGTAGCCTATTTGTGTAGGTGTACCTAATGCAATGTCACCCTATAGTGGAAAATCATTAACGTTTCACTTTTCAGAAAAGCGTCAGCGGCAGTAGTTGAGACGCCGTGCAAATTAGTGACACCTGAAACCACCTGCAGAATGACATCACTATACAAATCAATGAAGTTCTTGCTTTTGGGCATAAAAATGGGTAAAAGTATGGTAAATGTACTGATGTTATAACCATTTATGGAAGTACTTGTAGCTGATATGTAATTGGATATCCGTAGTAGTATCCATTCCATTCCATTTTTCTCCGCTTATCCGGGAGCAGCAGTTTCAGTAGGAAAGTCCAGACTTCCAGACCTCTTCCAGCTCCACCGGGAGGACACCAAGGCATTCCCAGGCCAACTGTGAGACATAGTCCATCCAGCGTGTCCTAGGTCTTCCCCGGGGGCCTTCTCCCGGCTGGGCATGCCCGAAACACCTCACCAGGGAGGCGCCCAAAGGCATCTAGATGCCCGAGTCACCTCAACTGGCTCCTCTCAATGTGAAGGAACAGCGGCTCTACTCAGAGCTCCACTCAGATGGCTGAGCTGCTCACCCTATCTTTTGGGGTGAGTACAGCCACCCTACAGAGGAAACTCATTTCTGCTGCTTGTATCGACAATCTCGTTCTTTTGGTCATGACTCATAACTCATGACCATAGGTGAGGGTGGGAACATAGATCGATCGGTAAACTGAGAGCTTTGCCTTCCGGCTCAGCTCTCTCTTCACCACAACGACCGCATTACTGCAGACACTGCACCGATCTGTCTGTGGACCTCCCGCTCCAACCGTACCTCACTTGTGAACAAGACCCTGAGATACTTGAACTCCTCCACCTGGGGCAAGACCTCAGTCCCAACCCGGAGGGAACAATCCACCCGTTTCCGACTTAGAACCACGGCCTGAGATTTGGCGGTGCTGAGTCTCATCCCAGACGCTTCACACTCAGCTGCAAACTGTTCCAGTAAACGCTAAAGATCACAACCTCATGAAGCTATCAGGACCAGATCATCTGCAAATAGCAGAGATGACATCCTAAGGTCACCAAGCTGGACTCCCTCAACGCCTTTACAATGTCTAGAAATTCTGTCCTTGAAGGTTATGAACAGAATCGGTGACAAAGGGCAGCCTTGGCGCAGGCCAGCGTTCACCGGAAACAAGCTTGACTTACTGCTGGCAATGCAAACCAGGCTCCTGTTTCGATTGTACAAAGACCGGATGACACGTAGTAGTGCACCACCAACCCCTAATCCCGGAGCACCTCCCATAGGACACCACAAGGGACACAGTCAAATGCCTTTTCCAAGTCTACAAAGCACGTGTAGACTGGTTGGGAGAACTCCCACATACCCTTGAGTACCCTCGCAGGGTTATAGAGCTCGTCCAGTCTTCCGCGACCAGGACAAAAACCTCCTGTAACCGTGGTTCAACTAATGGTCGTACCCTTCTCTCCAGCACCCTGGAATAGACTTTGCCGGGGAGGCTGAGGAGTGTGATCCCCCTATAGTTGAAACACACCCTCCAGTCACTTTTTTTTTAAAATGAGGACCATCACCAGTCCTACCAGTCCTGAGGTACTGTTCCCGACTTCCATGTGATGTTAAATAGGCATGTCAACCAAGACAGTCCCCCAACATCCAGAGCCTTGAGGAATTCAGGGCGAAACTTAGCCACCCCCGGAGCCTTGCCACTGGGGAGTGTTTTGACTACCCCGGATACCTCAGCCACGGTGATAGGACTGTCCGCGTACGTGTCCTCAGACTCTTCTTCCTCTACGGAAGGCATGTCAGTGGGATTGAAAAGGGCCTCAGAGTATTCCTTCCACCGACCGACTATATCCTCAGTCGAGGTCAGCAAGCCCTCGTTTGCAATGGAAACAGTGTGAACTGGGGACTGCTTCCCCTTTTTGAGGTGTCGGACGGCTTGCCAGAACCTCTTCAAGCCCGACCGAAAGTCGTGCTCCATAGCCTCACCAAACTCCTCCCACATCTGAGTTTTTGCCTCAACAACCACCAAAGCCGCGTGCCGCTTGGCTTGCCGGTACCTGTCAGCTGATTCGGGAGTCCCACAAGCTATCCGTGCTTGATAGGACTCCTTCTTCAGCTTGACAGCAGCCCTAACCTCTGGTATCGGGTTCGGGTCTTGCCGCCATGACTGGCACCGACCACCTTGTGGCCGCAACTCCAACTGGCTGCGTCAACAATGGAGGCACGACACACGGCCCATTTTGACTCAATATCCCGGCCCTTCCCCGGCTCTTGCCGGAGGTGAGAGTTAAAGACTCAACATTCTAGGGTGCCCTGGTGCCAAGTACACCTGTGGACATCTTTATATTCGAACATGGTGTTTTCATGGACAAACTGTGGTTCGCACAGAAGTCCAGCAACAACACACCAAACAGGTTCAGATTAGGAAAGCCATTCCTCCCAGTCACACCCCTCCAAGTCACACTGTCATTGCTCCCAAGAGCGTTGAAGTCTCCCAGTAGAACTATGGAGTCACCAGCTGGGGTGCTGATAGACTCCAAGAAGGCTGGGTACTCTGAACTGCCGTTTGGCGCATACGCACAAACCACAGTCAGGACCCTTTCCCCAGCCCGAAGGCGAGGGGGGAAAAACCCTCTCATTCACCGGGGATGACTCCAACACAGAGGCACAAAGCCGGGGAGCTATTAATAAACCCACACCAGCTCGCCGCCTCTTCCCTGCAGGAACTCCAGAGTAGAACAAGGTCCAGCCCCTCTCAGGCAGTTTGGTTCCAAAGCCCAAACTCTGGGTTGAGGTGAGTCCAACTATATCTAGTCGGAATGTCTCAGCCGCTTCCACAAGCTCAGGCTCCTTCCCCAGCGGCGAACAGCAGGTCACTTGGACACCCGCCCTCGACCACTCCCCAAATCGCATGGCACCGAACCCTTATGTTTGCCCCTGCAGGTGGTGGGTCGGGGGGCCCAGGCGGGTGAAGGCTCGGCCACCAGGCGCTCGCCCCCCCAAGGCCTGGCTCCAGGATGAGGCCCCGGCGAGTTCACTCCTCTTGATTATAATCATAAGGGTCTTCTAAATCACTCTTAGTCTGGCCCATCACCTAAAACCTTTTTGCCTTGAAGGACAGCTCCTAGGCTAACTCGGGCACTCAAACCCCTCCAACACGGTAAGGTAGTGATTCACGGAGTGTAGTAGTATCAAAACCCCTAACTGATACTTCAAAAAGACCAAAATGCCATTTTTATGGAACTGCAAATTCAAGCATTGTGCTTTAGATTGTGCAGGTGTACCTAATGCAGTGGTCTCTGAGTGTCAACATGACATATGGTGGAACTCAAACATACAGAGAACCAATAATAAAAAAAATACAAATGTACATCATATTCTCTCCTCCCTGAGTCACCACCTTATCGTGGTGGAGGAGTTTGCGTGTCCCAATGATCCTAGGAGCTAAGTTGTCGGGGGCTGTCATGCCCCTGGTAGGGTCACTCATGACAAACAGGTCCCAGGGGAGGGACCAGACAAAGAGTGGCTCAAAAGACCCTAATGATGAATAACACAATTGGACTTCGTTTTCCCTCACCAGGACGCGGGTCCCATGGGTGCAGGCCCGGCCACCACCATCACAGCCCGAAAAGGTAACGTCGGTCCCCCCTCCCATGAACTCACCACTCGTGGGAGGGGCAAAAAGGGTCGGGTGCAAAGAGAGCTGGGTGGCGGCCGGAGGCAGAGGCCTTGGCGGTCCGATCCTCGGCTACAGAAGCTAGTTGTCGGTACGTGGAATGTCACCTCTCTGGCGGGGAAGGAGCCTGGGCTGGTGCGTGAGGTGGAGAAATTCCGGCTAGATATAGTCGGACTTACCTCAACGCATGGCAAGGGCTCTGGAACGAGTCTTCTCGAGAGGGGCTGGACTTCATTCCACTCTGGTGTTGCCAGCAATGAGAGGCGACGAGCAGGGGTGGCAACTCTTGTTGCCCCCCGGCTCCAAGCCTGCACGTTGGAGTTTAACCCAGTAAACGAGAGGGTAGTTTCCCTACGCCTTCGGGTGGGGGGAGTGGTCCTGACTGTTGTTTGCGCTTATGTGCCAAACGGCAGTTCATAATACCCGCCCTTTTTGGAGTCCTTAGAGGAAGTACTAGAGAGTGCTCCCTCGGGGGATTCCCTTGTTCTGCTGGGTGACTTCAACGCTCATGTTGGCAGCGACAGTGAGACTTGGAAAGGTGTGATTGGGAGGAACGGCCCCCCTGATCTTAACCCGAGCGGTATCTTGTTATTAGACTTCTGTGCTCGTCACGGATTGTCTATAACGAACACCATGTTCAAGCATAAGGGTGTCCACATGTGCACTTGTCACCAGGACACTGGGTGTCGCAGTTCGATGATTGACTTTGTGGTTGTGTCGTCGGACTTGCGGCCACATGTTTTGGACACTCGGGTGAGGAGAGGGGCGGAGCTGTCAACTGATCACCACCTGGTGGTGAGTTGGTTCCGATGGTGGGGGAGGATGCCGGTCAGACCTGGCAGACCCAAACGCATTGTGAGGGTCTGCTGGGGACGCCTGGCAGATTCCGCTGTCAGAAGGAGTTTCAACTCCCACCTGCGGGAGAGCTTTGACCAAGTTCCGAGGGAGGCAGCGGACATTGAATCCGAGTGGGCAATGTTTTGTGCCACCATTGTTGATGCGGCCGATCGGAGCTGTGGCCGTAAGGTGGTCGGTGCCTGTTGTGGCGGTAATCCCAGAACTCGTCGGTGGACACCAGTGGTGAGGGATGCCGTCAACCTGAAGAAAGAGTCATATCAGGCCGTTTTGGGCCATGGGACTCTGGAGGCAGCTGACAGGTACCGGAAGGCCAAGCGGTCTGCAGCTCTGGCGGTTGCTGAGGCAAAAACATGGGAGGAGTTCGGAGGGGCCATGGAAAACGACTTCCGGTTGGCTTCAAAGAGATTCTGGACCACCATCCGCCGTCTTTGGCGGGGGAAGCAGTGCACAGTCAACAACGTGTATGGTGGGGACGGAGTGCTGCTGAACTCGACTCGAGATGTTGTGGACCGGTGGAGGGAATAATTTGAAGACCTCCTCAATCCCACCGACACGCCTTCCAACATGGAAGCAGTGCCTGGGGACTCTGAGTCGGGTTCGCCTATCTCTGGGGCTGAGGTCACCGAGGTGGTCAAAAAGCTCCTTGGTGGCAAGGCCCCGGGGGTGGATGAGATCCACCCGGAGTTCCTTAAGGCCTTGGATGCTGTGGGCGTGTCTTGGTTGACACGACTCTGCAGCATTGCGTGGACGTCAGAGTCAGTGCCCCTGGACTGGCAGACAGGGGTGTTGGTCCCGCTTTTCAAGAAGGGGGACCGGAGGGTGTGTTCTAACTATCGTGGGATCATACTCCTCAGCCTTCCTGGTAAGGTCTATTCAGGGGTTCTGGAGAGGAGGATCCGCCGGATAGTCGAATCTCGGTTTCAGGAGGAGCAGTGTGGTTTTCGTCCTGGTCGTGGAACTGTGGACCAACTCTATACTCTCGGCAGGGTCCTTGAGGGTGCATGGGAGTTTGCCCAACCAGTCTACATGTTATTTGTAGACTTGGAGAAGGCATTCGACCATGTTCCTCGGGGAATACTATGGTGAGTGCTCCGGGAGTATGGGGTATTGGACCACCTAATCCAGGCGGTTCGTTCCTTGTATGACCGGTGTCAGAGTTTGGTTCACATTGCCGGCAATAAGTCAGACCCGTTTCCAGTAAAGGTTGGACTCCGCCAGGGCTGCCCTTTGTCACCGATTCTTTTCTCTACTTTGATGGATAGAATTCTTGGCGCAGCCAGGGCATTGAGGGGTTCCAGTTTGGTGGCCGCAGGATTCGATCTCTGCTTTTTGCAGATGATGTGGTCCTGTTGGCTTCATCGAGCAGTGACCTTCAACTCTCACTGGATCGGTTTGCAGCTGAGTGTGAAGCGGCTAGACTGAGAATCAGCACCTCCAAATCCGAGTCCATGGTTCTCCCCCGGGAAAGGGTGGAGTTCCATCTCCGGGTCGGAGATGAGGTCCTGCCTCAAGTGGAGGAGTATAAGTACCTCGGAGTCTTGTTCGCGAGTGATGGAAGGATGGAACGCGAGATGGACAGGCGGATTGGTATGGCGTCTGCAGTGATGCGGACTCTGCACCGATCTGTCGTGGTGGAAAAGAGAGCTGAGCCAAAAGGCAAAGCTCTCGATTTACCGGTCGATCTACGTTCCTACCCTCACCTATGGTCATGAGCTTTGGGTAGTGACCGAAAGGACAAGATCGCGGGTACAAGCGGCCGAAATGAGTTTTCTCCGCAGGGTGGCTGGGCTCTCCCTTAGAGATAGGGTGAGAAGCACTGTCATCCGGGAGAGACTCGGAGTAGAACCGCTGCTCCTCCGCATTGAGAAAAGTCAGATGAGGTGGCTCGGGCATCTGGTTAGGATGCCTCCCGAACGCCTTCCTGGGGAGGTGTTCAGGGCACGTCCCACCGGTAGGAGGCCTCAGGGAAGACCCACGACGCGCTGGAGAGACTATGTCTCTCAGCTGGCCTGGGAACGCCTCGGCATCCGCCGGGAAGAGCTAGACGAAGTGGCCGGGGAGAGGGACCTCTGGGGTTCCCTACTTAGGTTGCTGCCCCCGCGACCCGACCTCGGATAAGCGGAAGAAAATGGATGGATGGATGGACATCATATTCTTTTTAAATGTTGTCATTGCTTTTTATGTTTTGTCTTTGTCAATTTGTCAAATACAAGCTGGTGACTATAAGTAGAGGGAAAACAATGACCCGCCCACATTCTGCCACGTTGAGTAGTCCATGCCTGATCACACAATTTCTGCTTGCAGTGGCTATGTTTAAATGTAGCTCGTAGCATGGGAGACCAGAAGGAAGTAATGCCACTATCACGCCACAATGCAAATTTTTTGGACGAACATCTTACATGATGGAGTCCAAATTGAAGCAGATGAGAGAAGCGGCTAACTGACTGGATGGTATTGTTATCGTGGCAGAATGACTTTCTGTGGGCGGTTGATTGTTTTGCCTTTACTTTTACTC
Source organism: Oostethus manadensis (assembly GCA_024372805.1). Classification (NCBI taxonomy): domain Eukaryota; kingdom Metazoa; phylum Chordata; class Actinopteri; order Syngnathiformes; family Syngnathidae; genus Oostethus; species Oostethus manadensis. Next base: position 6,746,086 of record QODF01000026.1, on the reverse strand, counting down.
GTCAGCTTGTATGCAACCAATGGAAAAGACAGAGACAAAACAGGAAAAGCAACAACAAAATTTGAAAAAAACAAACAAAGACAATACAGAAAAAGCAAAAACAAAAAATAGGAAAATAATTAAATTACATTTTTTAAATTAAATTTTCGCACTGTGAGTCCATACTAAATAAGTGTGCGTCATTTGCTGATATTAAAACCATTTATGGTAATGCTGTTAAATATCCACAGAATCAAATCATACTAAATTTCTTTATAAAGCACTTTAAAAAGACTAATGTTGAAAAAAAGCGATCCGGTTGATAAACTGTGAATAGCACATATAAAAACGCTATTAATACAACACTAGTCATTCAAGTGATAAAATATAAACAATTAAATCATAGAGTGACATCATGCTTGACAAATGGGGACAATCTAGACATTGCTTGCTAGTAGTACTTAAACATATATATTTTTTTCCACTGATAATGAGGCGTGTACGACACATAACTTTGTCGAATCAGGCGTTGGTAAATCGAAGGCGGTTTTGCTTTTGTCGGCGTGCGTCAGCTTCTAACAGCTCGCCGTGACGTACGCGGAAGTGGAGCCTAGGTCTTTTTGCTCTCGGCTAAGGGCACATTTCTCAGAGAAGGCGGTGGCGTGGAAGCGGCGTTAAGGTGAGATTAAAACGCGCAAAATTGCACTTTCATTTATCAATTCGCGCAGTTTGGGGAGGTACACGTTGACTGTACGAGTTAACCATAGAACAGTGCGGTCAAACGTCGCACATCTCGACCGGCCATGCGAGCGCCAATGTCATACTCCTAGAAACCCTCATTATATTACCAAGCTTATCATGAAAAACGTTTTTAATACATTTTCGCGGGGTATGTTTCTACCTTCGAACACACGGTTCGCGTGTGTTTAAATTTTTTGCATAACGTTGCAAAGGCTTACACTTTTTCGTGTTTGCCGTGTTATTTTATGCAGCATGATGGTTTTCCCCCTTTTAGTAGTTTCTATTTCCTTGTCGGGGGCGCTGCCTGCCGCATGGCGTGTGTTGCGTGGTGAAGGGCATGATGAAACGCACGTAGCCACATTTTGCTCAAGCGTGTAAGTCTATTTGTAAAGATCCATTATGCAATTTGTAACCTGCTTCTGCTTGTCAAACATGCGTTATTTGGCCGTTAAACCCTCTGGTCTGCAGGCATTTAAAATCTAGTATTAATGTAATTTAAAAAGGGGCAGATAGGAATGTCAATATTTTAAAATCAATTTTGTTAATGAAGACCTAAGGGTTGAAAAGATTGGCGTTTTAGGTGTAGCAAGAAAAAGCATTGAAGTTTGTCAATTCCTTTGTCTCAATTATAATCTTGTCCGGTGATGGCATGTCTAACTGGGAAGGCATAAAGTAGATGTTGAATGTGCATTTCCCCAACAGGCTGCATTAAAATTAGCCAAACTTTGTATTAGCTGGTATGTGCTTTTCATAATTTTTCTTTTTTGTTTTGCATATAAACTGTTAAGAACATATTGTACTTGAAATTTAAACAAAATGAGAACATAGAATTAAAGAAACAAAAAAAAAAGCATGAAACCTTCTGGAATCATTTTGAATGTGCCCACACACAAACCGGTTTCCATTGTTCCAGTCCGGGGAGTTGCACGGGGAAATGATCTTGTTCTCTTCCAGGTAAACAATGAATGTTCGATCACTAAGATTGAGAAGGTGGCGTTTGTAAAATGAGGCGGAGCTATGGGTTATTACCTTTTGCATTGCTAGTTTAGTTTAAAACACAAACACTGACGCTGTAGAAAAACAGACGACGCCAACCTCAACTGACTGGACTGAGGAGTTCAGAGCAGGTTAGCATGAGAAGCATTTCAGACTATACTGTACACATTAACTCCTAGACTTGATTAACATCTCTTTTAAGTACACATCAGCACCTCCTTTGTTCCTGTCAAGTGTAATTCGGTATTGCTTTGATCTAAATATAGTTTTGAAATTGTGATCATTGAGTACTTCTCTGGTAGCAACACGGTCCAAAGAAGCTAAAGAAAAGAAATAACTTCTACAGAACCAGGGCAACGGAGCCAACATGCGGAGCGGCTCATTACAGGACATGGAGAGTGAGGAGGACGTAGGAAGAAAGAGTTCACAAACTTGGCAGCATTTGTTTGTGATTAAGTTTGTTAATTAAAATAATTGTCATTGAAAAATGTGTCTTTTTGTGTGATATCACAATAAGGTTTTTGTGAAACTATTTAGAAAGTTTTAAAAATGACCAAAACGGAATGGGTGAGAGAATTGCGGCATAGTACCATTTTTCCTTTTGATTTGATTAATAACAAAAATAATATTTTGAGTGTGTTTATATTTTTGATTGAATGCCCACAGGAAAATCTTGAACGTTGTACTAAAGTGCTTGAATTTGACTTCCTTGTGTTGTTTTTTTGTGTTTTAGACCCAAAATGGATCGCGTGAAGTCTACGTTCAACAACATGGTGAGTGTTTATTACAGCTGCTGTTTTATTATTGGCTGAATCTGTTTTTGGAGATTATTGCAAATCTTTACATCTATTAGCACAGACAACATTGATCCCATTTTTATATTAACATAAACAAATGAATTACATATTTTATGAAGATTTCTGTTTGGACTTCTTTCAACATTTAATCTAGCAGTTTCAAAGTGCGGCCCGGGGGCCATTTGTGACCCATGGCTGTGTTTTAATTGGCCCATTGATCTTCCAAAAATATAATTAATCAAGAAAACTAATAAAAACAAACAGTAAAAAATGAAAAATCATTAGTAGGTAAGTTGTAAGCTAACAAATATAATTTTATTAGCATATATATTAAGCAAATGTATTGTCATGCCATAATATAATGACAACTAAAACAGTTGCAGAAAAATTGATAATGTGGTCAAATATTATGGTTATAAAAAAATAATTATGTTGGGGGGAAAAATTACAAGAACGACGTAAAAATTGTAAAAAAAAAAAAAAATAATAAAATGGTGTTGTAAATTGTTATATTTGTCCACCAACGGGCGCTTCTTTTTCGAAGCATCACACAGTTTAGCACTGAAATAAAAAATATGTATGTTTGGAATGGTGTGTTTTGGAATGTTTTTTTGAGAGAAAAAATGAAAAGGTGGCGCAAAAGACCCATGAAATAGCACTTTAAATGTCGGACATTACCACAAGGAAGTTTAAAATATAGAAGGACATTTTGTTCTTGGAGTTGCTAGGTCACATTATTCCCATAGTCTATTTACTTCCTCCTTCCTTTCCATGCCAGATTAAAAGCGTCCAGTACAGCAGGTTCACCCTGCAGCGTGACGAGGAAGCAGACAGGCATGTAGAGATTAAACTGTCGGACGACCCCGCCGATGACACGGAGGTCGGGCAGGTTGACGACTCTCCGAGTTTCCGGCCGGCGCCACATGGCAGCAATCGACAGATGCTCTGCCTCGTGGCGATGGGCTTCTTGTTCATCTTCATCGCTGGTAAAAGCACACCCGCTATGCTACGCGTCACATCCATTTCAGTTTAAAACACAGACCCCCCCCCCTGACCTCCCGCCACCACCACCACCCCCAACCAGGAGTAAGAATTCCCAAATTTTTTTTAGGCTATCTTGTCGCTTACGGCATCCACCATCGACCCGCTGTGGACTCTGTTACCTGCGAGAATCAGGTGGCGAAAGAGGTGACAGCGAAACCACAAGGGGAGGAGGAAGAGGACCGGAAAGTGGAGGATCCGCATGATGGAGAACTTTGGCTGAACTGGCAGGACATCGTACAGCTTCTGGATGACAAACTCACCACCCAGGCTTTCGACACGCGTCTCAAGTAAGCCTTTTACTAATGTAAAATAAAATCTTTACATTTATTGATGCAATACATTTTTTAATTGAGGACTGGATGTAGCTTGGCTGACTTTTCTAACGTCAGCCTCTGCATATTGCTAGAAAATCTGTAATCCTTGTGATTAAGGAAAATGTAGTCACAGATGTAATTTACACTCTTAGGTAGCTAGATACTCATCTCCAAGAGAAATTCACATTTCTAGCAGCTCTCCAAAAATGTCATAATAGACTTAAAGACTTAAAAGAAACAACAAATATTAGACAAAATGGGCAAGCAGTGCACTTATTTTCAAAACTGCAAGTGTGTGTGTGGTGATAATGTACAGTGCCTTGTGAAAGTATTCGGCCCTCTTGAACTTTGCGACCTTTTGCCACATTTCAGGCTTCAAACATAAGGATATAAAACTAATTTTTTGTGAAGAATCAACAAGTGGGACACAATCATGAAGTGGAACGAAATTTATTGGATATTTCAAACTTTTTTTAGCAAAAAAAAGACAGAAAAATTGGGCGTGCAAAATTATTCAGCCCTTTTTACTTTCAGTGCAGCAAACTCCAGAAGTTCAGTGAGGATCTCTGAATGATCCAATGTTGACCTAAATGACTAAAGATGATAAATAGAATCCACCTGTGTGTAATCAAGTGTCTGTATAAATACACCTGCACTGTGATAGTCTGAGGTCAGTTGAAAGCGCAGAGAGCACCACCAAGAACAAGGAACACACCAGGCAGGTCCGAGATACTGTTGTGAAGAAGGGGGCTGAATAATATTGCACGCCCAATTTTTTCGTCTTTTGTTTAAAAAGTTTGAAATATCCAATAAATTTCGTTCCACTTCATGATTGTGTCCCATTTGTTGTTGATTCTTTACAAAAAATTACAGTTATCTTTGTTTGACGCCTGAAATGTGGCAAAGTTCAAGGGGGAGAGTACTTTCACAAGGCACTGTATTTTGACAAGCTGGGAACTCGGAACCAAAATGTCAGAGAGTAGTCAGCTGACTGCTCAGCAGCAGCAAAACAAGTACTTAGTTTGTATTGCCCTTGACATTTATAATTTGACTTCAAACTTTGCTGCTGAAATTAATTTAATAACGAGGCCTGTTGCACATGAAAAATGAGTTTAATTATAACCTCTCCGCAGAGCTTTCGATGTGTCGTCACGCTTGGCGGGCAGTGAAGGGGACATCCATCAGGGGAACCTCATCGCTGAAGAATTCAAGAAACTGATGCTGCAGAGCTGGACTGATGTCCACTATGTTCAGTTGCAGAAACCTGACAGGTTGGTGTGGAATTGTTTTGAATACTTGAAGGAGAAGTAGTCTTTTGGGTTGACCCATTTTGGGATGTCATTGTTACTTTTGCTAACGAGCATTTTGTCATTATTGGCAGCAAACATCCAAATGCAATCACCTTTGGTTCCCAAGTCTTCAAACCTGCGGGTTACCTTGCCTACAGCGGTACCGGGAAGGCGGAGGTAAGTGGCAGCCACCTCCTAAAGGCGCTTTTGAGAATTACAAAATGTAACCGTATCAGTCAATGGAGTGGTTCCCAAACTTTTTACAGTGGCGTACCCCTTAAGACATTTGGCGAGAAGCTGTTTTTATCTTAATTCACTTTAATTGGTTAATATGTTAATAGTAATTCCAGGTGATAAATGTGTATTTGTCATGGTCACATTTTGATAGTTTCACATGAACACTGATACATTTTTCCACATGATTTGTTCATATGATGCACACAGCAATGAACAACTTCATGCTCTGTCTCCTTTCTGCTCCGTGAGTTCAGGCGCACTCGTAATTGAACTGTTTCTTTTTTTTAACAATAGTTGGTTGGCCTACCCTACTTTGTGAATGAACCCACCTTTTTTCCCTTTTTAGGGCAAGCTGGTGTATGGCTCTTACGGCCGTCCCGAGGATCTGGATGCTCTGCAGAAGGAGAATGTCGAGGTAAAAGGCAGCGTGTTGCTGCTGCGAGCCGGAAATCTCAGCTTTGCAGAGCAGGTTCGTAAGGCCTCAACGAATGATGCCACTTTGGAGTTTTTTAAGAGCTTTTATTGGATGTATTGTTTCTCCAGGTGGCAAATTCTGAAGCTAGGGGAGCCGTTGCTGTTCTCATCTATCCTGACCATGACGATTACAGTTATGTTGCTGACACAGAACTTTATGGGCATGTGAGTGGCGCAGCAAAGGTCTACTAGATACATTTCACCATCACGCAGGTCCAATACTCTTCTGTGGCTCATCAGGTTCATCTGGGCTCAGGCGACCCGTACACCCCGGGATTTCCGTCCTTCAACCATACCCAGTTCCCGCCGGTCCAGTCGTCCGCTCTGCCCAAAATTCTGGCTCAGACCATCACTGCCAGCATGGCTAAGACTCTCCAAGTGTGAGGCACCAGTATATTGTAGATTAGATTGCACTTATTGATATTTTATAAATGCGCATCCTAAATGTCTTCAATATGCCACTTTCTGTAGGACAATTGGTGGGCCAAAAAACCTGGGAGGTGTGGAGAACATCACGGTGGAGGTCAACAACGTGCTTGTCAACACAGAGCTTCACAATGTGTTTGGAGTCATCCAAGGATTTGTGGATCCCGGTTGGTACTCAATTGAGACAACTCTTACACCAATCGTACTATTCCTGGGCCCGAATAACATGAATGGCTGCAATGCGCCCGCCATGAATGATCAGAACGACTGAAAATATTACACATATTCAGAAAACCTGCAGTTAAACAGCAGAAAAGAAAGGGTCATGTCATTTATGTGATCAGGGAATGGCACGGTACGAATGGACTCGTGAGCATGCCCTTACTTAATCAGAGATTGGACCAGGGTGTAAGAAAATAATGGATGTGTTGTAGACCAGTATGTGGTCCTGGGAGCCCAGAGGGACGCCTGGGGCAAAGGCTACGCCAGAGCCATTGTTGGTTCCTCTGTGCTGCTGGAGCTGGCCAAGGCCATCAATGAGATGGTGAAGAAAGGTACCAACAATACAATCATTAGAATTTGTATGATGCTTATATTTAGGATATTACATGCATGCTAGCGTGTTTGCCCCTAGGGGGCGCTACAAATGTCAGAGTGCTTTGCATGCTTGTGTGGGTCTTTCCAGGTGGATTTCGACCTCGGAGAAGCTTAGTGTTTGCCAGCTGGAGTGCTGGAGAGTATGGAAGCGTTGGTGCCACCGAATTTTTGGAGGTGAGATGCCAGGTGAATGACGTGGGATGCACTTAAAGAATGAAATGCTCTGAAAACATGTCTGTTTTTAGGGTTCCCTCTCTTCACTGGACAAGAAGATGTGCACATATATAAGCCTAGATGGGATGGTAATGGGTAAGTGCTCTCACACGCACACACAAACAGGAAGTTTTTCTGCATATTATACAATATATTACACATAAACAGAATGTCTCCTCACAGGTCGCGGAGGCTTCATTGCCTCATCAAGCCCTTTGCTGGAAAGCCTTCTGGAGAACACAATGAAGGAGGTAACATCGTTCCACTATTTAGACACCATTATCTTAGATTTAGCACCACAACTCCTTTGTTTGGTCCAGTTACCACAAACTCTGGTGTGCATTTTCATTGCTAATGTGTTGTGCACCTAACCAACCAAACTTTGCCAGCTTTCTAGGGGGGCAAAATATATTTTGGTCATTTTACTGCTTAATCTTCATTAGGGTTGCAGGTCAATGAGATAATATATGTTTCTGAGTTTTATTAAATGTGTTTGGAATTCACAGGTGAAGAGTCCGCTGGATCGTGGCACTGTGTATGATATGGTGGGCGGTACCAAATGGGAGGCCAATGTGTAAGTAGTTAAACCATAAAGTGGACAAATTATGTCATGAGGAACTAATGAAATGCTTTTTTGTGTTTGCAGACTGAGGCCCATGTCCATAGACGACCCTGCATATCCCTTTATGGCCTTTGCTGGGATTCCCTCCATCTCCTTCCACTTCATCACTCCCTCCGTGAGTCTTTCCCAAGGTATTTCACGAGACGCCCAGTAACCACCTTTTTATGCCTGTGCGCCTACAGACTGAGGCTTACATGTACTACGGCACCAGCTTGGACAACATGGACCACCTGAATTACAACACAAACCAGCGCACCAGGGAAATAACGGTGTTGGCCGCCCAGTTTGCCGGCCGCATGGCCCTCCGCCTGGTCCACGACCACCTGCTCAACCTGGACGTGAGCCGCTACAGCAAGGTCGTCACCAAAGCCTTGAGAAAAGTCTCCAGACATGTCTACCAGTTCATCCAGGCGAGTACAAAGGAACAGACAGACAGCTCTCCTTCATGAACGCCTTTTCCTCCCATTTCTGACCTGCTGACAGTTTCTTTCTTTTGCAGAATGGTCAGCTGAAAGACGTGGATCCTGATTGGCTGGCCAATGCTCACGGCAGCTTCCAGCGAGCAGCGGCTAACTTAAAGATCGCCATTGACCACACCGACTTAAGTGCAGACCAGGCCTGTCGCCTCCTCAATGAAAGACTCATGAGCGTAAGAAGATCACAAGCAGCCACAAATTGGCCTTGCCCCAGGGGTTTTAAGCCGCTTCTTTAATTCCTACTCCAGGTGGAGCAGAACCTCCTCTCGCCGTACGTGTCTATCGTAGAGACCCCTTACCGCCACATCCTAACGGGCCGAGGCCCCCACACTTTATCATCAATCGCAGAGATGACGGACCTTAAAGAGCTGCACACCCAGCTGGCCTACGCCACCTGGAGCGTGAATGGGTGTGCCAACGGCCTGATGAAGGACATCTGGGAAGACAACGATTAAATCTTGAGCATGTGTGCGTGTGTCAAACTAAAAGCAGAAGAAAAGTGAAAAGAAAAGTAGTTAGGAAAAAAATAGAGTAAAAAAAAAAAAACACAAACACCTAAAGTCCTGCCTCTTTAAAAGTACAATTTGTATTGAACACTCCAAACTTAGTGGAAGAATTAAGGAAAAGCTAACTTGTTTTAGTTACAAATTGTACCTTTTCAGATGTTTAGTTTTTTATGTTGTAGGGAGGGGGCTTTCAAGCCCATCTAACAAAAATTATACTTGAAAACGTCAAATGCTACTGATGAATCCGCTGCCTCCTCCCTACATGACACGTGAGTTAGTGAGCGCCTTTGCCGTGATCTCTTGCCATCCGAAACACTGAGAACCTTATTTATACGCGACGACGGTTTTAGCAGTGGCGCAAAGTCCACTTTTTTTCCTTGTGTTTTTGTATACAATGTTATCGGAAGCAGTGCCTTCCATAATTATGACGGTTGTACCGTTTGATCCGACAGCAGCATCTGCTACATGACTCCTCAACTTGTGCTGACAGAGTGGAGTGCCACAGCGGCTCCTCACCCAGGCAGCTAAAAAAATAAATACTCGCCATCCATACGTGTGGAAAAATAAGGCTAGGTGGTGTCTAAAAAAAGCTAAAGAAAAAAGGAACATAAGCTGTGCTATAAATTAGTTCCACGTTGAATTGACAACCAGATTTTTCCTGTCTACTACTCGGGGGAGCAGTATGCCCCACAATAAAACCCATTATCGGGAGCAGTGTCTTCCATAATGACAACAAGTGATGGTAGTTTTTGCCTACCAGTGCGTGTGTGTTTCTATGGGTATTTATCGGGAGCAGTGCCTCTCATATTTCACTCCCAAGGGTGGAACATTTCTTTAAATGTGTATTTATCGGGAGCAGTGCCTCTCATATTTCACTCACAAGGGTGGAACAACTTATCGGGGACAGTGTTTCCCAGAGTTTTATACTTGACATATTTATTGTTACTATTACTTTGCTTTGTTGTAGTGGTTAGGCGTGTGGTTGTCTTTCCTGTTTTCTTGCACTTGAATTCCCCCGTTTAGATCTTATAAGAATCCTTTGAAAGTGTGCAAATGATTATTTTTCTCATGCTTTAGCATTTAAGGGTACTCAGACTCACCATACATTTTCATGTCCTGTTTAGCCAAAAAAGTCAAGTGTAAAATGACAGGGCATAGCAAATTTAATCTGTGGAGTTTTTGTTGCACTTTCTACAGAGGAAAAAATTTGAGAAATGTTTTTTTTGTTTTCTTGATAATGGTGTTTCCATGTCAGATTAAGATGATAAATAAACCCCTCATTTTAGCATCCAGTGAATCTCTCGTCCATTTTTATTGCCGATAACCCCGATCCACTACAAACGTGTAAATGTGGTTGCATGCGTATCTTTGTTACTCTTTTACTACTATTTTGTCAAAGAACCACTAACAGGAAGTGCACTTATTTTGATACTTCCTGGTTTTACTGTAGTAGGCGCGTGTAATTTCTGTAACGTTAACAATAGTCCACCGCGTACGGAAGTGCTTTACTTTGATACCTCCGGTTTTCACTCTGGCGTCGGCTGCATACGACGCGGATAAATCTCTGGAAGCACACCCGGACCAGCTACTTACCTACGGGCGGAGCAACGAGATGACGGTCCGGTGTAATTTCCGCTGATGTGACGATAAGCCACAACGTCCTGCTCGGGGAAGGCCGGGCTGAGAGGCGAGCGGTCGCGGGGGGGGATGCTGCCTAAAGCCCCGCACGACCCGTCTAATGGGACTGTTTGGATGGCGCGAACGCCGAAGATGAGCACATCATCGACAGTAAAATAAAGTGCAATGTTGGTAAGTGGCCATTTTGGTTCGTTTGGGTGAAGAACAACGTTACTTGTGATTTTTTTAATGCTCAAATGAATCACTTTCTAGTTGCAGGTGGCTGTGGGGTCCCTCCAGCCATGGTGACCTATGACCCCAGTCTGTCCTTTCCTAATCCTAATCCGGTCCTGATCCACCAGAGCACTTGCAAGGTGAGAGCATTCAGACCTTTTGACACTTCTTGGGCGTGAAAGCACTGTTGGGTTCCAATGCAAAACAAGGGCGACTTTGACCCAAAGACTGAGTAGGTGTCCCATAGAAAGATGACCCGCGGGGACGAGTAAACGGACTCACTGTCTGCTGGGTAACAGATTAAAAGATTAGAGCAATTAGCAGCAGTTTACACGTAGACGGCACAAGGGCGACCTCTAGTGGTTATTAGCATAGCTATTTTAGCTGCTGGTTTTGCAGTCATAAACATAACACGACTTGGTTTTTACATCGGATTATGTTCCATTTTAGTGTATTTGTGGTACTGCCAAAAATTCATCTCTTTCAATTTTGAAGAATGACAAATAGAAAATACCCCGTGTGATACATTGTGGTTATCTACAACCGTACGTTTTCTTGCTTAAAATTTTTTTTAAAAATGTTTTGGTGAGGACAAGCGGCATACAAAGTAAATAGGTGGGTGCGTCGCTTAATAAGATAACCCAAAATATTAGAAAAATCACAAACTGGGGAGAGAAGTTTTTTTTTAGCAGATTCCAAAAATAGGTAGCGTTCTGTCAAATAGAGGATCTTTGACTAGTGTCTTCTCAGTAGGTAAGGTCATCTGAGTGCTCCTGTCATATACTGTAAAAGATCTGTCACTCGGGGTTTTGCTCTAGTTCCTCAAAAACATCTGTGCTCCTGTCTTATACAGGATCATTGACTAGCATGTTTGCAATAGGTCCCGAAAACCGTGGCCTAGTGGTTAGCACAATCAGAAAACCTGGAAGATCTGGGTCGGAATCTCCGCCGGGCACCTCAGTTTGGAGTTTGCATGTTAAATTGTCCATAGATGTGAAAGGTTGTCTTTATGTGCCCAGTGATTGGCTGACGATCAGTCCCGTTTTACCCCCGTGAGGATAAGCAGCCAAGAAGATGAGTAGTCCTTAAAACCAAAACAGTGATCCTGTCTAATACAGGATCTTTGACAAGTGTGCTTTGCTGTAGTTCCTTAAAAACATACACATATACAGTCACGTAGACTTGCGTTTTTGAATGGCATCCAGCCGACGCCTCTGTCGGTCCGTTTTCCCCCCTGTCTCCCCTGTTTGCTGATGGTGAATAATTCAGTAGCGCTATCAGGGAGGAGAAGGAGAGAGGTGGAGGAAGCAAATGAGGATGCACTCCAGACATCAGACATGCACATGGAAGTGGTGGTACTTCCTGTCATTTATAGCATTTTTGACTATCATTAGCATTAGTTTATTCATTATATTCTGCACGGAATAAGAGTCTGCAGGCCATATTTAGCCTCATCTTCTATTATTAGACCCTTTGCCCTATTTTAAAACATTTGGGAGAGGAAAAGCAACGGACTCGTCCTCATTTAGGCCGCAGATGCGATCACGCACCAGTGAGCCTGCGAGAGGTTGCTACTGGTAACGGGTTTGCTCACTTGGAGAGGGGGTGGGTGTGCTTTTTAGGGTGCAGATGGAGAGCTTAATGTGATGTGGGTAATCTTCAACACACACATCTTGCCGGGAAGTGTCCCTCTATCATTTCTCATCTGATCGTATCCTCGTTTCTTCCCCCCCACCTCTCCTCCTCCTGCTCCTCCTCCTCTTCCTTGATAGTACTGCTGAATTATTCAACATCAGTGCTGGGGGGGTGGGGATGAGGGAGAACGGAGCAATGGAGGTGTCCACGGGAGGCCGTGAGTCAGCACTGAGTGTTTTTAAGGCGCAGCAAGAGAGGGAAGCGATACCATTTAGGTGACGTGATCGGATGTGTATGCGTTTGCATGTGCGTGCACTTAAGCGGACACGGCGATTAGCATAACAAGGACACGTTGTTAGCAGCCAAATTTTTGTTTTTTATTTTTTATAAAAGGAGGCGATGGGAGACAGCTACATGTACCGGCGACTTTCCTATGTCAGAGGAGGCGAGGAGGGTGACGAGAAGGACGGAGAGGAGGGAGGAAGGATGCGGGAAAGTGTCAGGCGACAGATGGTAAAGAAGTTGTGGGAAGGATGAATCGCTGTCTAGTATTTAATGGCAAATGTTCTGTATTTCCCTGTAATGATTCTTTAGAAGTAGCCTAACCTTAAAGAAATACAGTATGTATCAGTATGGGTGAGAAGCAGTTATAGCCAATTAGCTTTGATCCCGGTCCAATCCAGATTGCATGCAGTGTAAACACAAAAAGTCCTGACACTGTCAAATGCCATCAGACCTTTGTTGTGTTAACATACAATCTTTTTACATTTTCTTGATATTTCATACTTGATCTGCTTTTTAGTCCTGAGTCCAAAATCACTGGCATTTGAATCTGTGGCTGTAGGTAACCTCCCGATATAAGTAACAACTTGTGCAATGTGTGAGTAGATGCAGGGCGAGGAAGGCACAGAGTGGTTGCTGGAGCTTCTGACCGACGTCCAGCTGCAGCAGTACTTTGTGCGCATCCGCGACGAGCTCAACGTCACGCGGCTCTCGCACTTCGACTACGTCAAGAATGAGGACCTCGAGAAGATCGGCATGGGTCGCCCCGGTAAAGTGCCCCTAATCTCCCAAAATAACGTATAATGTTGTCATTGGTGGTGCTCTGCTGCTTCAGGTCAGCGGAGGCTGTGGGAGGCCGTCAAGAGGAGGCGAGCGCTTTATAAACGCAAGTCCTGGATGAGCAAGGTGGAGAGCAACACACGTCGCACGCTATCAGTTTGTTTGGAGGGAAATACCCCGTAGAAACAAAAAAGCTGGCGAGCACCAGTGAAGAATAATCCAATCAGAATCAGGGAAGTCCAACAACAAATGACGTCTGTGTCATGCCAGCGTAACGGAGGATTTTAGGATGCTATCCTCTGTGGAAGTTTAGTGTAAATAAAAGACGTCGGCCAAGCAACTTTATAATTTGTCAACAGTCAGAGACCTTCACGACTCACTTCAAAATAATAGTGCATTAGGCTATATCCTGTCATTTCTATTAACACAATAAGGGTGTCAGAAAAAATAGCTTTCATCAACACTGAGGCAGCGTCTTTTGTGAAAGTGTAGTTATGTAAAAAGAAAGTCCATAACATTTATATTCATTCATTCATTCATTTTCTATACCGCTTATCCTCATTAGGGTCACGGGGATGCTGGAGCCTATCCCAGCAGACTTTGGGCGAGAGGCGGGGTACACCCTGGACTGGTCGCCAGCCAATCGCAGGGCACATTTATATTCATTTACGAATAATCATAGTAATGTTGATAAAAAGATCATATCATTCAAAAAATTAATTGAGAAGTTGAGACATTTCATCCAAAACGAAATGTGGTTAGCTCCCTCATTTAAACCATGCTAACCTTTCTGACTTTGACCAGAACCGGTCCAATTTTAAACGATGCCCAACCCTACTGGTGAGACAGTACCCTCTGCTGGATTCATTGCTGCAGCACTTTTTCCCCTGCGAAGAAGTGCCTTCAAACCAATTTCTATATAAATTAGCATAAAAAGACAAATTATTTGCAGTTTAAGGCAAAGATATTGAACGTTGTATATCTATTATTTTTTAAATTTAGATTGAACTGTCGTTTGTGCACACCTGGAGGTAGGACCGACTCATACAGTGATGTTTTTGACGAACTGTACCTGTAGATTTGTCCTTATCAAATATCATGACGTCATACTATTAGCAACATTTTCAAAATATTTGCCGGCCGGTTGTCTACGGCGATGGTGGCGGACGCCGCGGCAATAGGAGCACACACACGGGTCTTTCTTTGCGGCTAGCTCTTGGGCCGCCTTTTTGGCAGCACAGGCATCTGCCTGACCTTTTGGGGCGCCGTTGTGACGATGCTGGTATTTCAGGCTGGATGCTGGTTTGTGGTGTTGAGGCTGTCGATGGTTTTTTTTTCTTGTCGCAAAGTGTTTCTGGAGGTTTCGTCAGCCACATAATATAGTTTTTTTTTTAAAGAACTACACAAAATGGCAGTAGCTGCATGTTAGATACCTCTGCATATGCTTTAAAATGTTGCACTTGTTGCTACTGCGTGTTACACTTGTTAATAAATAACCATGTGGTCAAAGAGAGCTGCATTTTCCTATCCACTTTCTCATGCACTCCAAATCATTGTCAAAATTAAGCAAACAACTTGTCACATTTCGGAAATAACATCCTCCCTGCCGGCCACCATTTAGGTGTTTCCTGTGAAGCGGACCGACGCCGACCCCCAGCAACAGCAGCCTGTCCCGCATGGTGCTTCATCCGGGCCCAGCGACTCCGCAACCTCGCTCACCTGCCTTATCCGGGAGTCTGAGCTGCAGCTGTTTGAGCGCCTGGGCGACGGCACGTTTGGAGTGGTGCGCAGGGGCGAGTGGAGTGCCCCCAGCGGTCAAGTGGTGCGTCTGACTCACACAGATAGCATAAAAACAATGTCCTCATCATCGTTTGGGTCCTGCAGCTGTCGGTGGCGGTGAAGTGTCTCAAGGCCGGCGTGCTGGACTCTGACGGCCTGGATGATTTCATCAGAGAGGTGAATGCCATGCACTCCCTCAGCCATCAGAACCTGATCCGCCTATATGGGATTGTGCTGACACAGCCCATGAAGATGGTGCGTGACACACACACACACACACACACGCACACACACAAGGTGTCTTAATGTGACCCCACTGTGTTCAGGTGACTGAGCTGGCACCTCTGGGATCGCTATTGGACCGTCTGAGGAAACGTCAGGGTCACATTCTGATTTCGTCACTGTGCAACTATGCCGTGCAGGTTGGATTTTGGATAAAAGCAAGTCATGTTGGACGTGTCACCATGCCGTGTACATGCACTATTATTCCAGGTGGCATGTGGTATGGCCTACCTCGAGCAGCGGCGTTTTCTCCACAGAGACCTGGCTGCCCGCAACGTATTGCTGTCCACCAACGAAATGGTGAAGATCGGAGATTTCGGCCTGATGAGGGCGCTACCGGCACACGCCGACCAGTACGTCATGGAGGAGGGACACAAAATCCCTTTCCCATGGTGAGGAGACATCTGGGGCTGAACATTATCCACATATCCACTGACGCACTCTTGACGTGATTCACTCCAGGTGCGCTCCAGAATCCTTGAAATCCCGGACCTTCTCGCATGCGTCCGATACCTGGATGTTCGCGGTGACCCTGTGGGAGATGTTCACCCATGGACAGGAACCGTGGCTGGGCCTGAATGGAAGCCAGGTGCTTAGAAACAAAATCCTTCCCGCAACTTTCAGAACAAAGTCCACTTTTGCTGAACGAGTGTCCGCTTGCAGATCCTCCACAAAGTGGACATGGAGGCTGAACGGTTGTGCAAGCCAGACAACTGTCCCCAGGACATCTACAATGTCATGCTACAGTGCTGGAGCCCCAAACCTGAGGACAGACCCACCTTTGTTGCCCTAAGGGATTTCCTGATGGAGGTAGCACTTAGCTTGAATGTAGCGATCTTGTGAGATGTGCTAACATAATTCTTCTTCAGACCATGCCTACAGACATGAGAGCTCTCCAGGACTTTACAGAGGAAGACAAGCTTGAGATTCAATTGAATGATGTCATCACCATCATAGAGGGAAGGTCAGTCCTTCTACTTGTCATTTACCTTCCGTTCATTCTTGCCACGCTTGTGTGTGTCACAATAGCACAAAGCATCATTTGTTGATGTCAAATTCTTTGCGTGCTGTAGAATTACTGAGCACACGAGGGTGGTCATGTGCCTTGCAGACTATTTGAGAGTCCAATCATGGTGTCTGATGTGGCACCCATTTTGTGTCCATATGTGTTTCTTCAGGGCGGAGCACTACTGGTGGCGAGGCCAGAACAGGCGAACGCTGCGCATGGGCCAGTTTCCCCGCCACGTGGTGACAGCGGTAGCCGGCCTGTCCGCCCACGACATCAGCCGGCCGCTCAAGCACTCGTTCATCCACACGGGACACGGGGACACCGACCCTCACCGCAGCTGGGGCCACGCGGACCGCATAGACAGGTCAGCGGTGCTTTGTATTCCCACCGGTGGTCATGCGTCATATAGTGGTACTCGGGATGTATATGCATATGAAATAATACATATTTCATATCTTAATTTGGATTCGAATGTTTCACTCAAATCTGCCACAAGCCACAGAGACCAAGCTAAATTGTAATAGTGATGGAACAGTGCCGCTTCGTTTACCCAAAAACTGCAACAGGAAATGACTTATACAATGCAATTGCTAGGAATGTCCACTAGAGTGCAGCACTGCACCACAGGCTGCAGCCTACATGCAGCACATGTCTTCTAATCTCTTCTTTTCTCTACTTCTCCAGTCTATATTTGGGGAACCCCATGAAGCCCCCCGATGTTCTCGGAATGGACCCTTGCACGTCAAGACCAACCAAGCTCCCCAACCGTGCCAAGAGTAACTAAACACACACTTTTTAATATTTGTCCACAGCAAAGTAAAATGTGTTCAACTTCCTTGCAGAGCAACCCCCCCCCCGTCCTCCTCAGCCCGCAGTGCTGCTGAAGAGTGAGTGTCCCGTCAGATGTTGGCTCTGTCCAGCCTCGTCCTGACTCTTCTAATGTGCCCTCAGAGCCCTACTACGATTCAGTGATGGAGGATTACGATGATGAGGATGTCCCCGCCGGCGCTCGCCCTGGCCCCAAGAGGCTCGGCGTGTCCCTGGGACTCAAGCTCTGCCCGTGGGAGGGCTACGGTGCCGCACAAGTGGACGCCAGCGAAGTATCGCTTATTGACTTCACAGACGACAGCTTCAGCTCGACCACGCCCTCGCCGCTCACTGAGACGCAGCAGCCAGACGAGGACACGCTGAAGGTGCGCTTAGCAAATCCTATATTAGCCCTCAAGACACCAGATGTGTACATTCCGCTTATTGGGCTCTTCTGATTCTGAATACATCAGGCAGCTTTAAGGTTAATTATATGAAACTGGGCCAGTATTTTTTTATTATTATTGTTTTTTAAAAAATGGAATGGGAGATTTGCATTGTGCCTACACTCTTTACTCTCAGGACCAGTATGGTCTCATTGACTCCCTTTATAACCATAGATTTTTATGCTGCTTTTTTGGGACCCAAGGGAAGAAAGTTAATTTTAAATGGGCCTTACGGTTTAAGTTAATTAATAACAAATATGAAACCAGTCATTGAGGGCTGGATTTCCCTGTTTCCCCACGTGTTTGCAAAGGCGAGCTAAAAATAAAAGACAATCTGTGCTGCCACTCAAAAAAAGCAACAACACCAGGGTCGTCCCGGGGGTCCAGGAATGTCAGAGCTATAATCTCTTCTCCTCAGATGCACATAATGTGACGAGATGGCATGAATTGATTGGTGACGCAATCCTTCACACTTTAACGACTAACTTCCTCTCTCGCTCTTTGCACCTTTCTTGCATCAGAAGCGAACGGTGGCGGGCAACTTTTATACATTTTGTAAATTTAAAGATGCTAAAGGCTACAAAACATCACCATCATCAAAATACAAGCTGCAGGACAAAAATGGCACTCAATGGTCACTCAAAGGCTTTACATTTTGAAAATGAAATTATTTTCTTTCCTTATGAGCAGATCTCTTTAATCACGATTGAAATAGTAGATTGAAGCGTAGATCATTTCGATATTTTAGGATGCCCCCTCCATCCTAGACTGGCCCCTCCCACAGCCTGCTTACGATGAAGTGGCTACAGAGCTTCAGGACCAATCGGAGGACCAGGAGGTGCGGTCCATCAACAAGGCGACAACTGAAGAGGCCCCGCCCACTCCTTCTTGTGCCGCCGTGTCGGGCAGGAATGAGTCGCAGTCGGCCGACCTCTTCCAAGAGCTCCAGAGAGAGGTCCAGATTGGTTTGAGACGTCTAAGGTGTCATTGTTTGGCCTAACTTATTTTCCTCGGTGTTAATGTAGGTGATGGTGAAGCTGCAGGTTCCCATGGTAACGGGTCGCTCCTTGCCCTCCTCGCCGCTCCTGCTGCCACTTGCCCCGGTCACACCTCACCGGCAGATCTATCTGCCCCCTCCTTCACCCTCCTCCAGCTTCACATCGGGCTTTGGGGAACGTCCGGTGGTGCCGCCTCGCAGCCCCGCCCCTCCACTTCGCCCCTCCAAGGGCGCCTCCCACCCACACCACAGCTCCATCTCCCTGGAGCTGGAAGACACGCCTCCTCAGATCCCTCCCCGGGACCGCGCTCTCTCCCAGCCGGGCTCACGCTCCTCCTCACCCCTCACTCTGGTGCCGCCGCCGGCATCCTCACCCCTCCTTCCGCCTCCCCCGCTTTCTGTCTCCCCCCGCCGGGCATCTGGCCTCCTGGGTCCGCTTCTGTCCTCCTCCTCACCTCCCAAATTGGCTCCTCCTGGTTCCTCATCCTCCTCTTTGGATCCTCTGGCCTCGCGGGAGACTCGGGGACTCTCCTCTGTGATTGACAGCTCACAGAACGCCGCCCCAGCCCCGTTACCAGAGCGACCAGCTTTACTGGAGAGGTGCGCTGTGAGATACTCTGCACTTGACTGACAGGCGGGATGACAAATTCAGTGTTTTTGGCGTGAGGTGCTTGTATCAGCAGCAGCTACGCAACCGCATTCAATTTTCTGCCGTTTCAGCACACTTGGCATTTTTTTACCGAAGCTTCCATAAACAGATGAATGGAAAAAAATCACTCATTACAATCTCTGCTTGACTGACAGGCTTAAGTGTATTTGTCGCCCTATGTCAATCACTTCCACAGCGCTTGAACTCTGACATTTGCTTCATTTTGCTGTTTGGTTTTGATCCTGTCAGTCTGCAGCTAGACAAAAAAAATTGGCACTCATAATAAATAAATTCAAATCTTAGATGACAGAAAGCAGTGAGGAACAAGCAAGTGAGCAGCGTCTGCTACTTCCTGTCTCCTTCTGATCAAGATACGGAGCAGCTAACATGGCCGCGGTCAAACCCATGATGCATCAGCCTACCCGGGCCAAGCCCAACTCCTCCTTCAACAACAACAACGGACGGCCAGCAGCTCCCAGCATGCAACAGGAGCTGAGCATCTCACTGGTGAGTGCGAGGAAGACCTCATGCCAGAACGACTCTGCCTGTGAGTGTAGTATTCAATGCGGTGTTTGTTTTTGAGCAGGTCCAAGGAGCTGTTCATGGGGTCACGCTGGACGAGTGTCAGGCTGCGCTGCAAAATCACAGTTGGGTAATCCAGGAGGCTGTCAACCATTTGAAGGTAGTCAGTCAAGACATCTGCTTTACTTGCAGTACTGTGAAAAATGACGACATTGCTTACAATAGTGTTATTTGTACCATTGTTGACCAAGGTGGAGCAGTTGTTTCGTCTGGGCCTGCGGTCGCGTTTCGACTGCGAGACGCTCCTGCAGCGCTGCCAGTGGAACCTGGAACAGGCCAGCTCGCTCATGCTGGACACGTATGGACCGCACTGCAACAGGTACAAATATAACGTGCATATGGAAATAAACATGCAGCCTTCCCCAAGGCACTATGATGGAGCCACGGTATTTTACACCCAGGACACCTAGTCCTGCTGATTGTCTTGCTCTTTTTTTTGTCTCACAGGAAGGGACAGTGATGACTCAACTGTCCAAGGACGAAGCACCCGGCACTGAATATTCTCGTCTTGTATGTACTGTGAATACCTGCTAGCAATCTGTACCGCCCAACGGAACCGCTTACTTGAACACATGCGCTCTGTTATTTATTTTTACTACGTGACGGCCATATTTGGGATGTACATACGTAATGCAGCTGTCAGAATTTTCACTTCTCATGTCGTGTATCCGCAGGTGCGGAAGTTGTACGGAAGAGAATGCTTCCAGTAAAGCAGGAAGTGCGCCTATAGTGGAAGTCTTGTCTTGTCTGCCTGAACCACTTCCCCCTGCCCTGGGGATGGAACGATCAAAAGTGGCAGTGCATTGTGCCGTGCTGGGTCAGTTTGTTGTCTCTGGACAGCCTTTCTGTTCCTCAACAGCGCTAAGCACTCTGGTTGCATTTACCAATGGTGCATGACACACACACACACACACACCCACACTCACACACACAGAAAATCAACCTCATGACTCAATGAAATTTGTAGTATTTATTTGACGCCAGACAAGTAATTAAAAGCGAAATGATTCTTAATGAAGTGCGGTTCTCCAGCCTGGCATGCATCCAACTTTGATACATTTTTGTCAGTCGTCTGCTTACTTATCTTTACCTTGGACTCTGGTATCAGCTCGTACTAGGACAGTTGTAGTTTGCAACATTTTTTATTTACATTAATTTTGTTAGTTTTTCTTTGTTATATGGACCTCTCATTTTAGATTGCATAGCAATATCTGACAAACTGAGCCCAAAAGGAGCCATTAATGTAAAACCTAGCAAATTACCTTTTCTGATTTGTTTTCTGATTTGTTTCCACAAACGAGATGTGACCCGAAACGTGATGCACCTCACATTTGGGGAGCGTTCGTGAACTTCTGCACTCGACCGACGCTCGCTCGCCAGCCTACAATACAAACACACAAAAAAACATTTGCCCCCGCAGCCGCTGCCTGACACTGCAGTCACAAAAGAGACCAATTTCTATCTTTTCTCAGCCCGTCTGGGTGTTCTTTTTTGTGACTGCGCTGCACATGTGGTCAATTGTTGGCGCGTGACCTTGCTTGATGTATAAGCACCTCGTCGCTGTAAACCTCGTCTGTGAGGATGTTCACATTTGAGAAAAGGACCACAGAAATGGCCCTGATGTTGCTTTTAATTTGCACCCTTAATGGCTTTGGAATGAGTTCTTTCTTCCCTCCTACCTTCCCCTACCACCCTTTTTCCGCTGACTGACAGCTCGATCTTTCTGCATGTGAATGTCTACTCCTCTACTTCAACGCTCTCTAACTAATTATTTTATGATCACAGTGTGCTACATTTTCTTTTATATATATTTTTTAATTCTGGTAAGAGTTATGCTTTATTTTGTACAACAAAAATTTCACATTTTATTTCATGGATTTGCCATTTTTACTGAATGAGTGTACTGTATTCTTATTTCTTTATTGTTTATCACTGAACACAGTTAATATATCAGAATGTCATTTTTCATTTGTCATGTATCAAATTATTTATTTAGTAGTTATGAATACATAAATTATCATATTATTCATTATATATTAGTTTTAATGTTAAAATATAATAAATAAATTGTTATAATACAATATAAAACAATACAATATTATTATAAATTAATATATAATACATTATATATACATAAATACCAGTCCAGGGTGTACCCGAAGTCAGATGGGATAGGCTCCAGCATACCCCGCAACCCTAATGCGGCATCAAAAATGGATGTATGGATGAAATTATATATACTGTAATGTACTTCCATTTGTACTTTATTTTTTGTTTTTATCATTAATAAAGTCTGGAAACCTTGCAGTACAGTGTTGCTAGAAATCCTACTAGCATGATAGCCGAGTGCCAATCAGTGGCTGTCACATAACTGACTGCCAGTCTTTTGGTTTGTTTCATCGTGTGTCCTTGTTGACATTGTTTGCGTCAAAAGTATGACGCCAGCGATATGAATGTTTGCACAGAGCGAGACAGAAGAGCGTGGGCGAGGGAAGGCGGCCGGTCGGTCAGAGAAAAAGTGACTTGTCCTTGAACTGGGGAAGGGGTAAACGATCGATGGTGTCAAACTGAGAGGAGAATGATGTTCTCCCTGAGGAGGGGGAGGTGAAAGCTGGGGAGGACAGAGAGGAGGTGTTAGGATGAAGAGCTCCTTAAACAAAAGAGAAAGGCCGTTTGGGGAGAGGCGCGCTATATCCGTCATGCTTTTGGACACTTTTCACTGTAATTATACGACTCAGCAAACTTTCTTTTTGTCAAAAGTTGTGAAAGGGACCAAAATAACTGCTTCAGGGTTCCCTTATGACAGAATCTACTGTATATGGTACATAACATTGTTAGACTTGTTAGGGACTGCTTTTCTTTGGAACTCTCCTTAATGGATAAACAGGATTTCTGGGTTTCTGAGGGGCGTGGCTAAACAGGGTACAGCGTTTTCATTCCTCAACTGTCCTCTATTTTGCTCACGGAATGTAAAACTTTCCTTGACTCAAACAATTTGTTTTGGTCCAACTTTTCTTCTGTTCGAATTTGGGAAAGGCACCAAAAAAAGGCACAGTGGTCTCCATCACAGTGCTACTAAAAATGTACAATGACAAAATATGACTGGACAAATACATGTTTTTTTATTTAATCAAGGCACCAAACATAACCAAATACGATCGTAACAAACATAACCACATAATATATCATAATAATGCAATATCCCCTTTAATATGTAACCTTTCACTCTGTAAAGTTGTGGAATTGCCGTTTGTGTCATGTATTTTCCTCCTGTCTAACGTTTGCAGCATTTCTTGAAGTGCTGGCTTTCACCTCAGTTAAAGGGCAGCATTTCTTTGGCGGTGTGCAAAATTACAACCTCTTTCAACGCACACCATTTTGCGCTGTCCTGTATTTACTTTGCCAATCAAATGTATCAGTGAGTGCCAGTTTGTTGTTTTTTTTCCCGAGATGAGAAACTGGCCCGGTTTCGGTGGGAATTCGCATACTGCCTCGTTTGTGTCGATGGGCTCACCTAGCGCATTAGTAATACTAATTAATTAATTGGACACCTCAATCTCACATCTCTGTAATCCGCGTCACCGTCTAGATCCAGGAAATTAAGAAGGTTTTGGTCATAACGGGGGTAGTAACTGACTTTTACGTCAGTTGGTCTGCTTCGTGAACTTCCTGTTTCTGCCGAGCAAGACAACCCACCGACGTGTTTTCAGGTGGGTGGAACAGTAACTGGAGCCATGTAACTAAAATAATAAACATGTTACAAAACATTTGAAACCTCAGTGATAGAGCTGTTATTCATTTACGGGGAAATTTATTGAGCTGGGAAAAACTTTCGCCATTTAATCAATTTTGCTGTTTTGGTATGGAATCAACAGTGCCAAAATTCAAAGGGAACACATGTGGAACTATAAAGAGAAAAATACAAAAACATACAAATGTAATGTATTCTTCTTCCATTTTGTCATTGCTTTTTCCATTTTGTCGCTGTGCTGTTTTTTCTTATTACCAGATGGCAAACGCAGTCTGTACAGTGGGTCCTTACAGGGTGGCTAGTACCATCCAGGCTTCCACGTGGAATTCATCGTGTAAGATGTAAGTATTTGCACGATGGCGTGATGTTACTTCCTGTCCGTGACATTTTTTCCAGTCACCCACACTAGGAGCTACAACTAAACATAGCTATAACATAGCCACTGCAAGCAGGAATTGTGCGCCAAATTTTTAAAATACCACCAAATCAAATTTATAATAAATACATTTAAAATGACGAAAAACTTATTTCTACAGCTAATTCAGTTCAAAATTCTTCATAGGGCTCAATATACAGAACAAAGGAAGTTCAAGATGGGTTTCACAAAGTCAAATATTCACTCACAGTGCACAAATAACTCTGTTGATAACTATATACATGCTGTTTGGTATTGTGCACCTGTCCAGAGGTTTTGGCTTCAGGTATGTGAGGAGCTGTCCACGTGGTCCAGATGTAATATTCCAGCACACCCCACCTTGTGTTTACTTGGAGAGCTGGGTGGCATCAACATCAATATTAACACCTCGCGTATGGTCCTTACTGCGTTATGCATCGCAAAGAAAACTATTCTCATGAATTGGAAAAAAAAATGAACCAATTTAGGAACCTTATACTAGATCATAACTCTTGTGAAACAATGTCTAGCTCTTTAAACAATCAATTAGCCCAATCTCATTCACTCTGGTTCCTGGTGATTAGCTCTTTCACTTCACTCTGAGAGTTGGGCGGCTGGCCGTGGTGCCTTAGGGGGCGGTTGTTGGGCTGCGCTGCGCTGCTCTGCGGGGGCCGGTGTTTATCTCTATTGAGGCTGGGGTAGGTCTGGTGCCGGGATGAGACCCATGGGCGGAGGGCCGCGGGGTGGGGCATGGGTCGTGGCCATCGGGCCCCGGGTTGGGTGACTGGGCTGGCTGGGTGTGAATGGGGCGACGCTCCTGCCTGGGCCCTGGGTTCCGGGAGCTGCCTCTACCCAGATATGGGAGGGAGGGCGTATCTGACCACCAAGGGAATCTGGTTAGGCCCCGGACTTGCTGCCGCGGGGGTGGACTGGTGCGTGTCCCTGTGCTGGATAGGTGCCTGGGAGGTCCTGGGTTGGACTCGTGCCGGCCCCTGCTCCACGTTGGGTCACGAGGAACAGGAGTGCCTATTGCCTATTGGCTTGTCTTTCATTCATTCATTCATTTTCTATACCGCTTATCCTCATTACGGTTGCGGGTATACTGGAGCCTATCCCAGCTGACTTTGGGCAGGAGGCGGGTTACACCCTGGACTGGTCGCCAGTCAATTGCAGGGCAGATATTGGCTCGTCTTCTGGGAGGGAATTTTTTTTCATCCCAGTCCTACTATCCCTTTGAGCCCTCGCTCCCCCAGTCCCTGCAAACAAGCACATAGGATCTTGGGGATGTGTGGGTGTGACGGGGGGGGCGGTTACAAACATGACCTCCTTCTGTGGTGCCCTGGGGGCCGCAAACTCTTGCACCTCTTCGGAGTGGACTCGCAGTCCCCTCTTGGGGGGGGGGGGGGGTTGGGCTGTCCCCTCTGTGGGGTGCCTGCTGGGGGGCCGGGCGCCGGCGTGTTCCTAGTTGGATGCTAGCTTTTGGACGGAGTGTGATTTAGGATGCATGGCTGCGTTCACCACGAACATCTCCTCATTCTCTATTTCACTCTGATACAGTTATTCTGTCACTGCAGAGTAATGTAGATTTAATGTAGATCTGTTGCAGGTGTCATCTGGATGGTCATTGTTCATGAGGTTCTGTTTTTTCCATTGTTTTTCTTTTATGTTTATTATTATTAGTACGTATTGTATGTATGACCCGCGACCCTGATGAGGATAAGCGGGATAGAAAATGAATAAATGAATGCATGTATGTGTGGGTATATACATGTATACAGTGAGGGAAAAAACTATTTGAACCCCAGCTGATTTTGTAAGTTTGAGTAACAAAGAAATGATCAGCCTATAGTTTCAATGGTTTCAACACTGAGAGACAACAATGACAAAAAAAATCCAGAAAAATGCGTTTCAAAAAGAGTTATAAATTAATTTGCATTTTAATGAAGGAAATAAGTATTTGATCCCTTTGAAAAACGTGCTTCAGTACTTGGTGGCAAAACCTTTGTTGGCAATCACAGAGGTCAGCCGTTTCCTGTAGTTGGCCACAAGGTTTGCACACATCTCAGAGGGGATTTTGGCCCACTCCTCTTTGCAGATCCTCTCCAAGTCATTAATGTTTGTGGCTGATGTTTGGCAACTCGAACCCTCAGCTCCCTCCACAGATTTTCTATGGGATTAAGGTCTGGAGACTGACTAGGCCACTCCATGACCTTAATATGCTTCTTCTTGAGCCAATCTTTTGTTGCCTTGGCCGTGTGTTTTGATCATTGTCATGCTGGAATACCCAACCACGACCCATTTTCAATGCTCTGACTGAGGGAAGGAGGTTCTCACCCAACACTTGATGGTACATGGCCCCATCCATCCTCCCTTTGATGCGGTGCAATTGTCCTGTCCCCTTGGCAGAAAAACACCCCCAAAGCATAATGTTTCCACCTCCATATTTGACAGTGGGGATGGTGTTTTTGGAGTCATAGTGGCCTCCTCCTCCAAACACGGCGAGTTGAGTTGATGCCAAAGAGATCATTTTAGGTCTCATCTGACCACAACACTTTTACCCAGTCTTCCTCTGAATCAGTCAGATGTTCAGTGGCAAACTTCAAACGGGCCTGTAGATGAACTTTCTTGAGCAGGGGGACCTTGCGGACACAGCAGGAAATCAGTCCTTCACAGGGTAGTGTGTTACCAACTGTTTTTGTGGTGACTATGGTCCCAGCTGCCTTGAGATCATTGACAAGTTCCTCCCGAGTGGTTCTGGGCTGATTCCTCACAGTTCTCTTTATCATTGAAAATCCACGAGGTGAGACTTTGCATGGAGCTCCAGACCTAGGGAGATTGGCAGTTAAATTATGTTTCTTCCATTTGCGGATAATTGCACCAACTGTTGTCACCTTCTCACCCAGCTGCTTGGCGATGGTCTTGTAGCCCATTCCAGCCTTGTGTAGGTCCACAATCTTGTCCCTGACATTCTTGGAAAGCTCTTCGGTCTTGGCCATGGTGCAGAGTTTGGTATCTGGATTGATTGATTGCTTCTGTGGACAGGTCTCTTTCATACAGGTAACGAGCTGAGAGGGCTGCCAATGTCAGCTCGTTACCTGTATAAGATCCACCTGGGAGCTAGAGATCTTGCTGACAAATAGGGGAACAAATACTTATTTCCTTCATGGAAATGCAAATTAATTTATAATTCTTTTTGAAACGCATTTTTTTCGTCATTGTTGTCTCTCAGTGTTCAAATAAACCTACCATTGAAATTATAGACTGATCCTTTCTTTGTTAGTGGGCAAACTTACAAAACCAGCTGGGGTTCAAATAATTTTTTTCCTCACTGTATATATATATATATATATATATGCACACAGTGTGTGCATGTATGTATGTGAGTACTGCAATGATATGTGTATGTGTGCGGTGTGTCTATGTATATGTATATGTATATATGTATGTATGTATATATATTTATTATTATTTTTCCCTTCTTTTCTCATTTTGCTCTGTGACTGTTCTGGTTGTTGCTAATATTGTGGTTATCATGGTTGTTATTGTTTATAATATGGTTGAAATATTACGCCTGTCGTCGTGTCTTGTCCGTCTCGCGCCTCACCAGGAACAACAACACTCGATGGAGCGTGTTGGTCAACACGCAGTAAATGGAGACAAATTAAACAAGCAGAGTACGTTATATTGTACTCCAATGAAGATGTTTTTGTTTTGCTTTAAACACCGCACAGTCTTCACTTTGCTTTGTGTGCTCTTTGAGGCCGAATGCTGGTGTGCAACAATATAATTGACATTGATAGTCCTGTGCTTTTTTTATTATCATTTTAATCACCACCTGTACTCATCATCCTCAACCTTATTGTCCAGCAGCAAAACCTGCTTTTGACTGAAAGGTGGCTGTGAGCAATTCAGTGTTCAGATCAGCACTTCCTACACTACAGAGAAAAAGCGTGGAACTTCTTCAATTTGTTTTCCTCAAAAAAAAAAGTGTTCCCTTCCTCCTGGTTCATTCTACCTAACCCTGGCCCTTAATGAGTGAACGCCTGGACTGCTAATTCCTGGTAATGAAAATTTCAAAGATTTGTATTTCCCCCAACTCCCCTCAACTTGAAATGTCACATTAATCTCTCCTTTTCAAAGGCATTGCCTGTTATGACGGAGTATTAAAAATAATCTGAGATCTTGTGAATAAATTTGTAAATTTTTGACAAAAATCCTGTACCATTATGTTACAGGTATTGCCTAAGACAGCTATGAAAAGGGTGGACTTATTTGACCTTTAGCCTTGGGCGTGTGGAGGGGGCGGGGGTAAGGAAGGCGAAAGTGAAAGGGAATATACATGTTAGTTTGTTTTGCCGCGTTAATAAAAGCTTGCCTGCAACTTTTTTCTTGCAGTGTCTGGCATTTCCTTTAAAGTGTCTGGCTTTCTTCTCAAAGTAGTAGTCTTTTCCCAATGTGACGCTCTGTCATATTTACAATATGTGCAAAATGCGTGTTTGGTTTCACATGTGATTAAGGGGAATTACCATGCTGCTCTAGTTAGACAAGGTAGCCATCCATCCATCCATCCATCCATTTTCCACCGCTTATCCGGGTCCGGGTCGCGGGGGCAGCAGCTTCAGTAGGGAAGTCCAGACTTCCCGGTCCCCAGCGACCTCTTCCAGCTCCATCGGGAGGACACCAAGGCGTTCCCAGGCCAGCTGTGAGACATAGTCCCTCCAGCGTGTCCTAGGTCTTCCCGGGGGCCTTCTCCCGACTGGGCATGCCCGAAACACCTCACCAGGGAGGCGCCCGGGAGGCATCCGGACTAGATGCCCGAGCCACCTCAACTGGCTCCTCTCGATGTGAAGGAGCAGCGGCTCTACTCTGAGCTCCTCCCGGATGGCCGAGCTCCTCACCCTATCTCTTAGGGTGAGTCCAGCCACCCTACGAAGGAAACTCATTTCCGCCGCTTGTATCCGCGATCTCATTCTTTCGGTCATGACCCATAACTCATGACCATAGGTGAGGGTGGGAACGTAGATCGATCGGTAAACAGAGAGCTTTGCCTTCCGGCTCAGCTCTCTCTTCACCACGACGGTCCGGTACAGCGACCGCATTACTGCAGATGCTGCACCGATCCGTCTGTCGATCTCACGCTCCAACCTTCCCTCACTCGTGAACAAGAACCCGAGATACTTGAACTCCTCCACCTGAGGCAAGACCTCACTCCCAACCCGGAGGGTACAGTCCACCCGTTTCCGACTGAGAACCATGGCCTCGGATTTGGAGGTGCTGAGTCTCATCCCAGAAGCTTCACACTCAGCTGCAAACCGCTCCAGTAAACGCTGAAGGTCACAGCCTGATGAGGCCATAAGGACCACATCGTCTGCAAATAGCAGAGACGAGATCCTAAGGTCACCAAGCTGGACTCCCTCAACACCTTGACTGCGCCTAGAAATTCTGTCCATGAAGATTATGAACAGAATCGGTGACAAAGGGCAGCCTTGGCGGAGGCCAACGTTCACCGGAAACAAGCTCGACTTACTGCTGGCAATGCGAACCAGGCTCCTGCTTCGATTGTACAAGGACCGAATGGCACGTAGAAGCGGACCATCAATCCCGTACTCCCGGAGCACCCCCCACAGGACACCACGAGGGACACGGTCGAATGCCTTTTCCAGGTCTACAAAGCACATGTAGACTGGTTGGGCAAACTCCCACATACCCTCGAGTACCCTTGCAAGGGTGTAGAGCTGGTCCAGTGTTCCGCGACCGGGACGAAAACCACATTGCAGCTCCTCTAACCGAGGTTCGACTAACGGTCGTACCCTTCTCTCCAGCACCCTGGAGTAGACTTTCCCAGGAAGGCTGAGGAGTGTGATCCCCCTATAGTTGGAACACACCCTCCGGTCACCCTTTTTAAAAATGGGGACCACCACCCCGGTCTGCCAGTCCAGAGGTACTGTTCCTGACTTCCATGCAATGTTGTAGAGGCGTGTCAACCAACACAGTCCTCCAACATCCAGAGCCTTGAGAAATTCTGAGCGGAACTCGTCTACCCCCGGAGCCTTGCCACTGGGGAGTGATTTGACTACCCCAATTACCTCAGCCACGGTGATAGAACTGTCCACGTACGTATCCTCAGACTCTGCTTCCTCTATGGAAGGCATGTCAGTGGGATTGAGAAGGGCCTCGAAGTATTCCTTCCACCGACCAACTATATCCACAGTCGTGGTCAGCAAGCCCCCGTCCGCACTGTAAACAGTGTGAACTGGGGGCTGCTTCCCCTTTCTGAGGTGTCGGACGGTTTGCCAGAACCTCTTCGAGGCCGACCGAAAGTCGTGCTCCATAGCCTCACCGAACTCCTCCCACACCCGAGTTTTTGCCTCGACCACCGCCGAAGCCGCGTGCCGCTTGGCCTGCCGGTACCTGTCAGCTGCTTCGGGAGTCCCGCAAGCCATCCATGCTTGATAGGACTCCTTTTTCAGCTTGACAGCAGCCCTAACCCCCGGTGTCCACCATCGGGTTCGGGGCTTGCCACCACGACTGGCACCGACCACCTTGCGGCCGCAACCACAACTGGCTGCCTCAGCAATAGAGGCACGGAATACGGCCCATTCGGACTCAATATCCCGGTCCTCCCTCGAGATGCAGGCGAAGCTCTGCCGGAGATGAGAGTTGAAGACTCGACGAACGGGAGATTCTGCCAGACGTTCCCAGCACACCCTCACTACGCGTTTGGGTCTGCCAGGTCTGTCCGGCATCCTTCCCCGCCATCTAATCCAACTCATCACCAGGTGGTGGTCAGTTGACAGCTCAGCCCCTCTCTTCACCCGCGTGTCCAGAACATACGGACGCAGGTCTGATGATACGACCACAAAGTCGATCATAGACCTGCGACCTAGGGTGTCCTGGTGCCAAGTGCACTTATGGGCATCCTTATGTTCGAACATGGTGTTCGTTATGGACAAACTGTAGTTCGCACAGAAGTCCAGCAACAACACACCGCACGGGTTCAGGTCAGGGAGGCCGTTCCTCCCAACCACGCCCCTCCAAGTCACACTGTCATTGCCCACATGGGCGTTGAAGTCTCCCAGTAGAACTATGGAGTCACCAGCTGGGGTGCTCTCCAGCACCCCTCTGATAGACTCCAAGAAGGCTGGGTACTCTGAACTGCCGTTCGGCGCATAGGCACAAACCACAGTCAGGACCCTTTCCCCAGCCCTAAGGCGTAGGGAAGTGACCCTCTCGTTTACTGGGGATGACTCCAACACAGAGGCACCAAGCCGGGGGGCTAACAATAAGCCCACACCAGCTCGCCGCCTCTCCCCAGCGGCAACTCCAGAGAAGAACAAGGTCCAGCCCCTCTCAAGGAGTTTGGTTCCAGAGCCTAAACTGTGGGTTGAGGTGAGTCCGACTATATCTAGTCGGAATCTCTCCGCCTCTTCCACAAGCTCGGGCTCCTTCCCCACCAGAGAAGTGACATTCCATGTCCCAAGAACCAGATTTGGTCGCCGAAGCCCAGGTCGCCCGGACACCCGCCCTCGACCACTGCCCAAATCAAACAGCACCGGGCCCTTATGCTTGCCCCTGCAGGTGGTGGGTCTGCGGGGGGGAGTTCCCGTGCGGCTTCTTCGGGCTAGGCCCGGCCAGGTCCCACGGGTGAAGACCTGACCACCAGGCGCTCGCCTGCGAGCCCCTCCCCCAGGCCTGGCTCCAGGGTGAGGCCCCGGTACAAGGTAGCCAATTCTTCTTTATGACTTTGTGAAAAGTGCCACAGATTTCCATAAATGTATCTATATTATTACACGCACTATTTATTTTGATTAATAAATGATGCAGTGCACGGAGGAGGTGTAAAGGGATGACGTCTGATATCAAAGCGAGGATAAAAGATGTGTCAGTTATGTACATGGACTTTGAAAAGTCAACTTCATTTTTACGCTAATGACTACAATTGATCCCATTTTTGCTCACCATTGATTTAAACAAATAAATGCCGCATGGATAGATGTTCATTTATGCTTGTTGTGGTTGTGGTTGACGCGACATCATGCGGAGAGCTGGCTACAATAGTTTGGTTGCTTCATGTTTGCAGTCTACAGTTTTTGGTCTTGCATTGATGCAGCATGTGAGAATCCTTTCATCCAGCTGCTTGAACTAATGACTTTTGTAAAAAAAAAAAAAAAAGAACAGTATTCCCCCAGGCTTGAACATACTGCTCTGACAGTGTGTGGATGCCTTCATGCCACAGCACCTGAAGTGCACTAGGACAAATTGGGAAAGTATACTTGGAGTGAGAAGACAATAAAGTACTGGAAATTGTGGTTTTGAATGCTGGGAGAGGCTTTCACTCATCTGTAATACTGAACAAAGAATGAATGAAGGCTTATACTATAAGAAGAAATGTGTTGCTCTGTGTAAGAAAAATAGTTTTCAGCGTCTCTTCAGCGTCTCAAACTCGTCATTGTGATTGCTTTTCTTTCAGCATTCGTTCGGGAAGAACAATTGTTTCTAA
Organism: Oostethus manadensis; assembly: GCA_024372805.1. Taxonomy (NCBI): domain Eukaryota; kingdom Metazoa; phylum Chordata; class Actinopteri; order Syngnathiformes; family Syngnathidae; genus Oostethus; species Oostethus manadensis. The sequence continues at coordinate 6,713,631 of QODF01000026.1, read as the reverse complement.
AGCCAAATACCCTAAAGCATCATTGTGATTGCCCTTTTCTCAGCATTCTCATTAAGAAATCAATGCTCAGTATCTGTCTGCATTCACACAACAGCAGGTATGAATGCTTGCCTCAGCATTAGGACAAATCATGCACAGTATTAGTGTGATATCGACCATTTCATAGAGTGTGAAGATATTTTTGACGCAGCATGGCTAAACCCAATTCATGCATTGCACTGGTATAAAGTTCAAATTAAAATTATGAACAATTGCACTGGGAGTCAATGAAGGTAGTTTAGTGACTGTGATTAGTCCTGATTTGAGTTGCCAGGCGCATGCGCCGACGCCGGTACTGTGTCCAGATGCGAATGTTTCTCTCCACTTGGCGCACCAGCAGGCGCATTGGGCGATAAAAGCGCAGACTTGCGAAGAAGGAGCGCACTTCGCCTGCTGAGGAGCGCTTGGCGGAGGGGGCGGAGCCGCCTTGACACCTGCGTCTTCTTTGCCTGAGTGCGTAGAAGTCTGAAGAGGACATCTCTCTGCGCCTTTACTTTCTGATGGGTTGACTGCGCGCACCCAAAAGCCCGCCCTCCGAGGTGGTTCGGCTCCAAACTTGGCGGCATGATTGATTCCAACGTGAGCCTGAGCTGCGCGCACAATCCGGAAGGAGGGTCCGCCACCACGGCCAAGTACGAGGAGGTCTCCGGCTCCCTGCCGCCTCCATCTCTCAGCCCCACCGGGCACCTGGTGGTGGCCGCGTGCCTGGGCTTCATCGGCACTCTGGGGTTCCTCTGCAACTTTGTGGTGCTGGCCATGTTCCTCCGGTACCGGGCTCTGCGCACGCCCATGAACCTCCTCCTGGTGAGCATCTCAGCTAGCGACTTTCTGGTCAGCGTAATAGGGACCCCCTTCAGCTTCGCTGCCAGCATCCAGGGACACTGGCTGATTGGACGGGCGGGCTGCGTCTGGTACGGCTTCGTTAATGCCTGTCTGGGTGAGTCCTGATCACTTTAACATCTTTTTTTTAATGAATGGAACTTCCATCACGTATTCCTAAGGACACAAAACTATGGAAATATAGTATGCAAGTACGTATGTGTAAACTCGTTTCTTGCACGTGAACATTGTAAATTTGCAAAAGATGCCTAATAAATGGAATGCAGCCCTCATTGCAGCGTTATTGTTCGGGTGTTTGGCTTAGTTAAAATGCACTCTGCTGCGTTTGGCATGCCAGTCCGCTTCGTACTCGGGTCTCAGTCCTACTGTGATATGTCTGTGCGCTCTGTAAAAGTATATTTTGGAAGCTTTTAGTGAAGTTTCAGCTGGTAAATATAGCAGAATATACAAATAAGCAACAGATTCAATGCCGCTGACAGCATTTTGCTTTGGAATATTTGAGTTTCTTCATTTAATATGTCACTAAAACTGCCCAATCAAGTCATCTGTATCAAGCAAACACCTGTATGTACCCTACGCTCTACTGTATTAAAATGAGTAGATTATGGGAGATTTAATTTGACTTTTACCCTTTTGGAGAATTTTGGGAAGTCTTTTAGGATGACAAGCTTAATAATGATCATGTAGTCGCTCATGCACACCAAAGTACGGGGCTAATGGAGCATAGCAAAGTGTAGGAGTGATGATAATGATGATTATTGAGGGCGATCCCCACTCTGCTGTCCTCCATTTGCTGGCTGCATGACGCTGATGAAGGTCTGAGTGGTTGTAACCCTTTGTCATTTTGCTCCACTTTTTAAATCGTATGTCTTTCTTTCACCGCTTTTCCACAATCCCCTATTAGAGAACATGACATGGCGTTGTCAGAAGAGAGTTGAAAGTCTTGGATGTCGAGGCGAGGCAGTTGGGAACTATAATGAGGATGTCGGATTTGGCATGGTTGAGTTTAAGGACATTTGTTTGCATCTAGAAAGCAGTTTGAGAGGTTAAAGTGGGTCGGACTGTTGATGAATTTTAGTGGATATGTAAATTTGACGTCACTGGCATAACAGTGGAAACTGACACCGTGGCGATGGATCTGACCAGGGGGGAGGAGGTAGAGGATTAAGAGGAGAGGAGATCAATCAGTGAACCTTGAGGGACGCCTAAGGAGAGAAGGTGCAGTTATTAATAAAGATGGACTGTTTGCAGTCTGTAAGGTAGGATGTACGGCAGGTGGGGGCGTCATCAGTGATGTGGAGGGATTTTAGGCAGTCTGGAATGGTTGATTGTGCCAAAGGAATACAGTCAGAAGAGAGGAGGAATCCGGAATTTGTTGTTGAGGTGTGGCAACATTACGTTCACGTTTCTTAGAGAGCAAAGCTTGGTTTGATATTTGATATTGAAATCATCAGGATTGAGTCCAGGTTTACTGAGGATGGCGGTAATGGCAGCCAGTTTGAGAGACGATGGGACGGTAGAAGCACTAAGAAAGGAGGTAAATGCGAGATAGCGTGTAGGCAGTGTTTAATTAGGGAGGAAGGGATGGTTTTAGACTGGTTGGCTTGGGAGGTGGGTGCAAATTAGAAGGGAGTAGAGGTGATAAAATGAACAGCAGGGAGGAAGGAGACCTGGGGTGAGGACAGTTTGGATAGGAAGTTTTCCTTTGGAAGAACGGGAACACAGTGTTGCATTTGTAAACAGTAAGTGAGTTGTTAATGATTGAAAAGAGAGTCTTATGATTATTGGAACCAGTGTGAAGCAATGTGAACCAGGTGGTCTGTGTATGCTTGTTAGCAAGTGGTTGCCCCAAACCACAGAAATAGTCCCTGAATAATAAAGATAGTGATGGTTTGGTTTATTTTGAACAAGCTTGTTAGGTGGCACTACATGACATGTTTCACAATTCAACCTGTTGGAAAAGGAGTAGGAAGAAGCATTGCATATTTAGTCCTATACTCAGTGTCTCAGCAATTACTAATATTTTGCTCCATTCCTGTGTTGAACTTGATCCAGGTTAATATTTACTTATAGGAGAAGAAAGAATAAAGAGTGTGCAATGGTAAAAAGAATGACAGAAACTCTGTATGGTAATTAATAGGTACAGTCTGTATGACAAAAACACCTTAATTCACTGGTTGTCAATATTTTTTTGTCATGCCCCATTTGGAGAACATCAATTTTTCACACACCCCCAATTTGACACCTCATAGAATTTCTTTATTTATCTGTACAAACAACAATATTTTTTTTTAATGTCAGAAAGTTCATTAAGTAATGAATTGTGCTGTTTCATGGATGAATACAGCCTATTATGAGTCAAAACAAATGCATTTATAAGCAAATGTTACTTTTTGCCTTAATGAAGCATTTCCAAGCATAAAAATGCCTAAATGAACTGAAATACAAATACAGTATAAGGCAGGGGTCCAAGACTTTTTCATGTGAGGGTCACATAAATTTTCCCTTCTCTGATGGGGGCCGGGGTCAGTGCGTAACAGAAAAAGTTTGACTATCGCAGGGCAGCCTAAACGTAAACATTTACTGTATTGTTTTCCAGAAAGCCACACATAACCGGATATAAATAACCCTTTTGAGATCTTCACAGGAAAAAAGTCAAAAAATAAATAATTTAATTATTAATGAAATAAATAACACAATTTCTAAAATCAATAATAACAAAGTAACCCTCTCAGGGTTCTTTACAGTAAAAAAGCTGGTGTTGGCCCTGGCTACACGTAGAAGATATTTTTAAAACCAAATCCCCCCGTATAGGAAAATTTTTTGTCCACACTGCCTCAATTGTTTCAAAAAATGCATTTTTAAGCGCATTTAGAAGCATGCCAAGTGTCCAGGCGGCAGTAGTTAACCCAATACTGCTCGTCTCGACGTCACTTCCACAATACATCACGCAAAGAATGGTAGTTGTCCGTGCACACATGACGTTTATTTATTTATTCATAATAAAAAATACATGTAAACAGACAATCAGGGTGAGGAAAAACAAAGAAGATAAATACAAATCAAAAAGAGCAGCGATCATTTTTTTCCAACTTTATTTAACAAACGCCATTTACAACAACAAACAGCGAGAGCACAAACCAATGCATCAAGCGTCACACAAGACGTCCATTGGTTTCGCCATGTGAGGGGAGAGATAACGTGGGCTTTCCTAACCACAAAAATGAAGACTATTGGAAGCAAATGTTGCCTCGCAGTGGATAACGGACGCAGGGGCGGATTTGGAAGAGTCGTTCTTTATACTCTCCCACCACTACCACAATGTCTTCTGGCATCAAAACAAATTATTTGGAGTTGGACAGCTCTGTTCCTTAGCCCAGTACTTCCATCTCGTCCAACGTGAAGCTGTGTGATTTTGCGTCAGAGTCCGAGCAGGTGAGCATTACAGCCGCTGTCAAACAAAGGTGAGAGCTGCTTGAGGTATGTGTGTGGAGCGATGACTTGAATCCCAAGAAATCTGGAAATCTCCACTTTGGCCGGAGCTTTTAGAAACTTACGTTTTAATGAGAAAAAAACCCGGGGACGTGTGGATGACAGGGCAAAATGCAGAAAAATATCTCCATTTTGCAAGAACTAAGGCTACCCGTAAACAGGGCCAGTCTTGTTGGTGTTGCCAGACTGAAAAAAAAAAATCATAATGCGTCTCTGGCATTGTTCAGAGGGCCGGATCAAATGTGGGGGCGGGCTGTATCCGGCTTGCGGGCCAGAGCTTGGAGACCTTTGGTATAAGGCATTCAAAACAGTGATGAAATGCAGAATTGTACACCGGTCACCAGGTGTCAGTTGTGTAATGTTTGGTTTTATTTTGCCTACAACTTTGGGTGTTGAGAGTGTAAAGGTGACTATAGGGGGGTTGTTTCATGTCCAGAGGGCTCTAATAATGTTAGGAACCATATTTATTAGGTTGTAAGCAGACTTTCTAGGCTATAACTATGACAATATTCTATGTATAAATAAGGACCACTACTTTGCAGGAAGTCACTTGTTATGGTCTGGTCGGTTAACTGCCATCAATTAACTTTTATTGTGGGGGAGTGATTAGCATATTGGCCATACAGTCAGGAGATCTGGGTTCGAATCTCCGGTGGGCAACGCTGTGTGGGGTTTGCATGATGTCCCTGTGCGTGTGTGGGTTTTCTACAGGTACTCCAGTTTCCTCCCACATTCCAAAAACCTGCATGTGAGGTCAATTGGCGACTCTAAATTGTCCATTAGAGTGTGAATGTGAGTGTGAATGATTGTTTGTTTGCCCTGGAATTGGCTGGCGACCAGTCCAGGCTGTACCCCTCCTCCCGCCCAGAGTCAGCTGTGATAGGCTCCAGCATACCCGCGACACTAATGAGCATAAGCGGTATAGAAAATGGATGGATGGACGGGTTTTAAACTGGACCATATTACTACAATCTTTGTCCCTACCATAATTTCACTTCACATATTGATATTGATTTACAAAAGATACTTCCTGGAATTGGTCATGCTCCTTTCTCTTTTTCCTTTTTTCTTATTGACTGATTGTCGGCAGTATTGATTAGAAAGGAAACCAGCTGGGAAAAATGGAAGCAAAAGAAGATTTTTTGAGCGCTCAGCAGGGCGGGCGGTTGTTGTATTGACGTCAACTGGAGAGGCTAGTGTTACTATGTAGGGTGAGGGGCTCAAACTCCACTCTCATTTTGACTTACTGCAAATCCTTCCCAATACTGCATTTGACCTTCACGGGCCAACGTGGCTTGTTTTGTAGCAGGCTAATGAGACCCTGTGCACTGCAATTAGTGCAGGCTAGCAATCAAGGCTCAACCGGCCGTTTTCACCAAAGCGTCTTACTGTTCTCGTCTCTTCCTCATTGCTGTAATTGCTCACTCGAGCAGTCGGACATCACATCGCCTATAGGGGGCTAGAAACATAAAATACACAAAATTATTTTGTCCTTTGCATGTTTCCTTGCGTAATTTTATAATAATAATGCCTTACACTTGTTATGTGCTGTACAAAGCCTCTCAAAGCGCTTACACTAAGGTCATTATTCATTCCCTCCACACTTGGTGATGGTAAGCCACTTATGTAGCCACAACTGCCTTGGGGCAGACTGACGGAACCGAGGCTGCCAGTGTGCGGCCCCTCCGACCGCCACCGACACTCACACACACACCACTTTCATACTAGGCAATGTGGGTGAAGTGTAGGGGTGTAACGGTTCACATGGATGTATTGAACCGATTCGGTTTTGCGTGTTCGGTTTGGTCCACTTGCGTACCGTTTCGGTTATATTTTAGGCCATTTTTCTCATTAAATGTATCACTAGTGATTTAAGCGCTGCGCACATAACAAAAGTCCTGGCTGAGTTTCTGCATGACTGAGCGGGAGGAAGGTTAGTAGCTCAATCAGAGCAAATGCCAGCGAGAAGGCTGAGGTGAAAGAAATGCCGCTTAGTGCAAACACCGATAGCTTCAGCTCACTACCTCTGCTGCTAGTGAGCTGCTTTTCTCCACTGCTGGAGATATTGTCCCTGCAACCACCGTACACTGTACACTGGCCTAAATGCGGATTAGTCTGTTTTTTAGCCAAAAACTTGAATAGTTACATTTGTCAAATTCAGGCTGTTGCTGCTTCAAAGTGTTAAAAATTTACACTTTTAACTTATACATTTATAATTCTATACATATTTTTTTTAATTTAACAGTTTACTTTATTATTTTTCCTTTTTTTAAAAGAAAGAGTGAGTTATTTGAAATATCCCCCGAATGAGTTTCTTTTATTTATTTAAAAATGTCTATTGTTTGCATTTTTTAAAATAAAGGTACTTGAAGTCATGTTTTCTGCCTTTTTTGTACTAAAAAATTAACCGAACCGAGCACTTCAAGAAACTGAATCGTACCAAAATTACATTTTAGTGTACCGTTACACCGCCGCACGGTGGCTGAGTGGTTAGCACAGTCAGGAGATCTGGAAGACCTGGGTTCAAATCTCCGTTGGGCATCTCTGTGTGGAGTTTGCATGTTCTCCCCGTGCGTGCGTGGGTTTTCTCCGGGTACTCCGGTTTCCTCCCACATTCCAAAAACATGCATGTTAGGTTAATTGGCGACTCTAAATTGTCCATAGGTATGAATGTAAGTGTGAATGTTTGTTTGTCTATATGTGCCCTGCGATTGACTGGCGACCAGTCCAGGGTGTACCCCACCTCTCGCCCAAAGTCTGCTGGGATAGGCTCCAGCATCCCCGTGACCCTAATGAGGATAAGCGGTACAGAAATGAATGAATGAATGTACCGTTACACCACGAGTGAAGTGCCTTGCCTAAGGACACAAGGAAAGTTTATTTCCTCCCACTGTAAAGACACTCAGCGATGATTAGGCTTTCTGCTGACCTTGCATCGGGATGCAGCAGGGACGTTTCATTTCGCCACCGGGAAGAATCGGGCTTTAGGCGGAGCAGCCCATTAAAATGAACGATCGGATGGGGGCCACCTTTGAATTCATGCCAACATCAAGGGCACAGGCGCTCCCTTAAGTCCCCAGTAAACCATTAGAGGCGGGGCACAAAAATGGAGGGGTCATTAGTACAAGTTGGAGGCTATTCATTTTAAAAAGACAAAACGTTTCATGACTTTTATTACCTTAAAGAAAGCTTGATATTTGTTAGCTTGTTATTTGAAGATTGTTGGGGTTTTTTGGTTACAGAAGCAGCTAAACGGTTTCAGATGCCAGCTTCATTTCTTCTCTCGGTGTTCAGACTGTGACAGCACAAAAAATGATTTATTTTTGAATTGCACACTGACTGGTTAGAGATAATGAAGATGGCATTCATTTAACAAAATGTGCGCATATCACTTATTATACTTGAATAATTTCACTGCATGGCATCCAAATAAAAATCTGTATTTTATGTTGGAAGTGCTTGTGTCCATACTCCTTTTTGGATCTTCACTGAGTTGCTTGGACATTCTCATTATTATAAAACATCTTCAAATACACAAAATTCCTTTGCTTCTCACCACCGTGGTGTTGCATGGCGTAAAAGGCTGGGGTAAAAGTTTGTTGCTGCCAAAGCAACAGATGGCGCTTTAACCCCTAATTAGAAGGTCATTTGAGCAAATTTCAAACCTGAAGCGTGAGCATTAATGGCAGATACTGATGTTGGAGCTGCTCCTGATTTAAATGATTTCATTGCATCAAGTGCTCCACAATATCAACTACAATCAATACTTTTTTTTCTGTTAATTGGTTCCAGACCGGAATTGATTAGTGAATTTCCTTTAAGTAGGGAACTAGGGTGGAATATTTTCACATTTAGAGCATAGAAAACCTCTTTACAACATTATCAACACGATTATTATAGCCTCCTAGACATGAAATAACACACCTATTATCACCCTTACACTTTTTTACCTATTATAGTAGACATAAAATAAAGACAGAAAATAAACGTAAACAAGACATAACATTAGACTCACTATAATTAAATGCATTTTATGGATGCATTATATTTGTATTTTAGTTTATTCATTCATTTATTCACACTAATAGTCAATTTTAATGTTCAGTACGGGCACAGAATATTGTTGGTGTCTGTACATACAATGCTTTAAAAACTGTGCACCCAATTCTTCTTTTACTTAAAAAGAACAACTACATTGTAATAACCTATTAAATCATTACTTAATCAGACATGTAAATTTCTGACCCATATGCAGCAAAACACGCACAAAATATGATGTTTTGTGGCTGATTTACGTAACGTTGATTCTGTCATTCACCACACCACACACCACAAGATCAGCCAACCCGCTTCTAAAGTCCTGCAATCAAAAAATGGCTCCCAGGCGAGCCACTGAAGCGCATTCACACTGATTCGGCCTGATTCGGTCCCTTTAGAACCACAAGTGAACAATTAGCAGTGAAAAGAACAACCACAGGGTGATTGTGGCTTGTTGTTGGTGTTTTTCACGTATTTAACTTTGTCTCCTTCCTCCTCAGGCATCGTGTCCCTCATATCCCTGGCCGTCTTGTCCTACGAGCGCTACTGCACCATCACGGTGCCCAACGTGGCAGACGGCAGAGACTTCCGCCCGGCGGTGGGCGGCATCTGCTTCTCGTGGCTCTACTCGGCGGCGTGGACTGTGCCCCCCCTGCTGGGCTGGAGCCGCTACGGCCCCGAGGGTCCCGGCACCACGTGTTCGGTGGACTGGCACACGCAGACGGCCAACAACGTCTCCTATGTGGTGTGCCTGTTTGTGTTCTGCCTGGTGCTGCCCTTTGTGGTCATCGTGTTCTCGTATGGCAAGCTGCTGTACGCCATCAGACAGGTGAGAGTTGCAAGTGTAGTTCTAAGTGCTTTGGAGGAAATGAACGACCTTTGTTATGACAATGCAAAGCTTTGTGAGCGAGCATGTGGATATGCATGTATACTGTACAATCGGATGTGCAGGAACATGACAAGGTCGTCCATTAAAAATCAAGGTTAGCATTAAAAGCTTCTCCGTTTGGTGTTTTTAATGGCTTTACATCTTGTTTGCACAAAACAGTTTGCCTTTTGCTGTTAGCTATAATTAGCCCCTAACCTGCGCTAACTTGCTAGCTGCATTTTTCATTGTCATTTTTCAAAAAATGCCACAAAGACTATTTTATTGTTTTTTTTTTTGTCGAAAAAAGGGAAAGCTATGTGAGCGAGTTTTCAATTTCAGTTCACACTCGTTTGCTGTGACTTAGAGGTCGCGTTGGGTTAGCAAAACATGCTAATCCTCGTCGGCTAATCTTCTGTTGCTTTGACAAATCATGTTTACATTTGATCAGCATGTCGAGGCAGACTAGAAAGGCTTTTGTGATCTCACCAACAAACTGAATTACGAGTAGTTTTGGATTTTGCGCCACTTTTAGCCATGATAAGGCTAGCTACCGCTTCCGCCGTTTTTGCCTAATGCTGTTTTTGATAACAATTATGACGGGGGAAACATTTGTGATGTACTTTACTCCAGTTCCATAAAGTAGTTACAGAATTTGTGAAAAGAATTGACACACATATTGTTGACTGTAAATACTTTTTAAATGATATTCAATAATGTGTCCCTAGAACACTTATTGTGAGAAAACTATCTTATCTTAAAACTCTCACTTCTTTGCATTGCTGTGAGTGAAATTGAAAAAAACAAAACTCAAAACAGGCTTTGCTACACATTTTAAAGTAAATCCCCGTGTCTGTCAGTCAGCTAACCGAACATTTATTTTGTTGTTCTTTAGAGGATAGGTTAACCTACAGTAGGATGATGGGGATGTTGAAAATCTGTAGCTATGCTAATTGTCTAGCGAATAGGATAGGCTATGCACAGAACGAAGGCGGTAGTAGTCTATGGATTGTATATGGCAGCTTAAAACCTGCCAAGCTGGTGGACAAAATACAAGATGAGTTCTTCTCATCAGCTTAATCAACTCTAAAGAGATCTTTACGTCGAGTTCGGACAGGGTGACATGTAAATCTGTGTTTTCTTTACATTTTATAGGTTACAGGGCCATTTGTCTTTTGTGTGGCTTTTTGCACAAGAACTTCATTTGCCACACCATTTGCTGGCTCATGTGCCTTTACTGCGGGTTTTTCCCATGACTGCGACACTCCACTTTATACATGCATTGTTTTTTTAAATACAACTACGTATGGAGAAATCAAATAAATTATACAAACAAACTTGATATCAAACGGCCTCCCACTTATTAGTCCTTTTTTTCTAATTGTATAATTGAATTGGCCACAGGTTGTCATTGATGGATTCCTGTGACCAAAGGCCAGAGATTGAAGCAAAGGGGCTATAATGGATGAGAACATGAATGAGATTTCCTTATATGTATAGCAAATTTATTTGCGCAAAGACAGAATTTACATGTAATTGGACATACCTCTGCCGGCTACAAAGGCCGCTATTTAAACAAAATATACAGGCTTAGACACATTTAAGATGGATGGTTTGCGAGTGCACTCTCAGAAGGGATGTGTTAAAAAATAACACACAAAATGTGTTATTTTTTTCGTCACATGTTTGAACTCAACACAAAATGTGTAAAGAAGCCTAAAAATCTTAACAGACTTACTGTATTGGACAATTTAACACAATTTGTGTTATTTTCAAATTTCAAATTGGGATTTTAAATTTTGATTTGACCTTTATAAGTCAGCTGGGATAGGCTCCAGCATACCCGTGACCCTAATGAGGATAAGCGGTATAAAAAATGAATGAATGAATTATACAAGTAAAATCTTTAGTAGGCCCCTGCACTTCAGTCCCGGTAAACCCGTGCAGTAGCAGCTTTAGGCAGGAAGGGGGCGCCCCTTCTTAATTATTTGCCCTTTGTGCCACCAACGAGAAGATGGAGGCTGCCACACTCGGTGAGCACCGCCAGCCTTTGGTAAGTATCTATTAATATATTATCTTAATGGATCTCATCAAACTGTATAATATCAGGGTAAATTCAGAATGCAAATAATCAACCAACTAAATCTTTTTAAGGGAATTATTAAGGGAATTCATGACAAATTTTACATGTTGTTCACCAGGGCTACTTTTAAGATAGCTAGCGCAAGTCAGACTTCTATTGTGGTTTTCAAGATGTTTTTTTTTTTTTTTTACCACATTAATGAAATTACACAACCTTAAATTCAACTTGCAACTTTAAACAGTCGCTCATATTAATTCGGCATGAAACCCGGTGAATGTTAACGATTAGTGTTAGGTAAATTGTGACATCTCAATTTGCAGCTATTCATTAACATTAACCGCCATTTTGGTGCAAGTGCATCCTTTAGTTTGCTGGGATAGGCTCCAGCATCACCCCCAAACCCTAATGAGGATAAACGGTATAGAAAATGAATGAATGAATGAATGAATGTTACTTTGATGTGAATTGCTTTACTTTGTATTGTGGAGCGTTACCTTTATGGTCGGGCTGGCAGTGGTGTGTTTTAACTGTGCTTTTTCTTCCGGTTGTGTGGTTTTCAGTTGCTGCTGGCTGCTCCCTTGTGAGAGCTCTCCCGACACCGCTGTGGGGACAGCTAACGTTAAAGTGGGACTAGTGGTGGTGTGTGTTGAACAGTGCTTTGGTTTTCAATTGGTTCTGGTTATCTCCCTTGCCTTAGTGTTAGATCCGCCGCGGTGTCTATGGGAGCTACGTGGGTCTAGCGGGGTTGAGTTTTTAAAGCTTTTACTGCTTTTCTTGTCTGTGGGCTGTGTTGATAGTTCAAATCATCTTATTGTAACTATGTCTTCCTCTTTATACAGAACACATGGGATAACCTGTAACCCAACCCAAGCAAAGTCCTTGTAACCACTTTTAAAGATAAGACGGAGATTGCAAAAAAAAAATTGTCCATGTTAACAGTGCCAAGCATCTAATTCATCAAAGCCTAGCCCAGCAAACTGACTACGTGCTTGACAGGTTGCTAAAGTATAGTACTGATTTAATGGAATATATTGATGTTGACATGAATGGGGAACTGAAGGATTTGGATAGGTATCACATCTTCCCATCAATGCAAGGGACCCAAGGGACCCAAGGCAAATCATAATCAGGTAAACTTTGTTACTCAATTTCCAAATGAAATTCTTTATGAACCCGGCCCCCCCAGGTCAGTTTAATAACATTATCTTCTCTTTAAGGCTCAACCACAAACTGAAGTTGCAGGTGGTCAATTGGAGGTATGTGTCTGAGATAAGCATATACCAGTATTAGATTATGGCCTGATATTAGTGCAAAATTATATTGCATAAAATAGTTTCTTACTACTCTGCCGTGTAAAGGTATACTCCAGAGTAATTTTAAACCAGGATATAACACACCATGAGACCAGGGAAAAACAACAAGAATAAGTTTGCCAACCACAAACTTCTATGGTTCTACTTGGTCTCATGGTTATAATGGGTTAAAATGACTCTATCCCTTTAGGCCTTGTGCCTTATTATGATTGTGAGTGTTTAGTCACACAATCTTTACAATTAGCATTCTAGCGGGGACAATATTTTCTTTTAAAGACTGAACCAGTAAGTGCTTGTCAGAGTGGTCCATTGGAGATATTTACAATATCTATTGGTTACAGATGTTGTTGTTTTATTATATATGGAGGTGTCGTGTATAATGTAATATGTGCTTTGTAATTTGCCTTCACAGAAATGTCAAGGACAAATTCATAGTGTGCACAGATTTGATGCAGCCAGTCTGGCCGAATATGAAAAATCTGTAACACTTCCAGAAACCTCCTTGTGAGAACAGGTGTCAGCGATCTGGTTGAGCAACGGGGATTGTGAGTTGATTTTAAGTCATTAATCTATACTACAATTTTCCCACCATTCTCTCCAAATACATGTGCTCCAAAATGGAAATTTTTGCAGAACAAAAGTCAGTCCAGTAACCTGGAATATTTTTAGATTGAGCGAGAGGTCCCATAACCGTGTGCAGTTCTGGATAAAATGCAAAAAGTTACTTAATAGTTATTATAACTTAATACTAAAATATGATGTGCTCTTTATTACATTTATCTGGGCTCAAATTCCTCTATTTTCCTCTCAGTTACCCCTCCAGTGCTGACAAACTGATGTTGGCTGAAAGCATAACAACAATATTCCCACCATTAAAGATCAAAATACAAGAAGGGAATGAAGGATTTGTAGTATGAACAGATGTCTTTCAGTAGATTACAGTTTTGCATAAGAATATTTACTTAAGATTAGTGTGACTTATTATAAAGTTACCGTTAGAGATAAGTTAAGGTTAGATATCTATAGAGAGTATGTATCGTATATATATAGAGAGGGTATATATCTATGAGTTTTGGTGTGTTTTCCCCATGTTATTTCTCCCTTAATATTTGATTTGAATTACTTATCTTTTAGTTGCATTGAAAGTGAGGCGAGTTAAAATGAAACGGGACTTTGCACTTTAAGATATTGTCTGTGTACACACGTTTGTCCATATTTGTGAACAAGTTTAGTAGCAGTCAAATGTTCAGCGTCAAGCAAATTCGTCACTGATGTAATAGGTAAACGAAACATATTGTCTGAAATAAGCTCATAATGGAAACAATAGCATGAGACTCATATAAAAATGGTGAAAATACTTATGATTTTATTAATACTTTTTATTTTATGATCCAGTGTCCCACTGTGAATTCTAAGGAACTAAACTAAGGAACTTGCAGAGAAACCATCATCAATATCAGAGACGCTTTCGGAAACGTGGAAGGTCCAATGTGGCTTCTGGAGTAGCTATAACACTACAAGTGATTTCAGAAGGGGAAGAAGAGCCCACCAAGGAATGGATAAGGACTACAAAAAGGAGGAGACCATCTCCTGAGAACCTCACATCTATCAAAATGGGCATGGACTTTGGCTTACAAGAATCAAGTTCAATGTATGTTTAATTGGAAAATTCAGGGATCCACTGATGAAAAACATCACTGTACCAAATGCCTTTCCAGTGATGGTTGGATTGTTGGAAAAAGGTAATCTGTCAATTGAAAACCTGAAAGAACTTGGGTATGTTATTGGAACTTGCAATACAATTGGCTTGGTCAGACATATGAAACTGGTTCTGTTCTTGCTTTAACCCGTGATGCAAGAGCGTGGCGTCTGTTTGGAGAGATTGTACATGTGGTTCCCAATTGTGGAAAGGAAGAGGTGCTAATTGTTCTCAAAATTTTAATTGTGAAATATTTTGATGAACATCTATTTTCATACGTGGTGGAGTGGACAGATGAATATAAAATGATAAATTTAAAATATTTAGCAGACATCAGACCACTAGACTTGCTGTCATCTTTCAGTGGAATTGGACTATAGATAAATCCAAGATACAAATTGATTGTATAAATTTGTATTACTGTTAAATGCTTTGCATGTGAGACGCCAGTCACTTACTAACAAAATTTGGGAGAGGATAGTTAATGGTGTTGCCTGTTTTGTGGTCATGCAGTTTATGACGATGCGACCCGATGTCCCTTGCAGCGATCATTTACAGGTTATCCCATTGTTGTTGAATGTTGGACTTGGAATTTCAATGTTTGCCATGAATTGTTTATCCATGGTTTTACATCAAATAAAATTATTTTAAATAAAGGTTACTCGAATTTAATATAAATGTGAGTAAAGTATTATAACATTTTGTATAAAAAACATATCTTAACACACAATTTGCGTGATAGTGAAGATGTGAAGGAAAGACACCAGTGGATGTAGCAAGGGAAACAATAACACTATACACACCATTTTGTTGGCCTTGCCATCTTTTGTAGTATTACCAGCCTCTTAGAATATTTTCTTGATTTATTTCTACAGTGTGTATCAGTAGTATTATTATTATATATTTTTAAAGTGATTCTATCGATTAAATATTGTTAGTGGCATAATACACATGACAACAGTAGCATAACCGGAAATTATTAACAGTAATGCTATCTAGCTTGCTATTTACACGCTTACATATTTATGCATTATTGATGCTTCTACAACAACAATAGCAGTGTTTAATTCTGCTTTGTTTTGTATTTAAGCATTAGCTGAAATAGTTGTCTGTGGGAAAAGATCATCTTAAGTTTACATAACATGTCATTGTCTGCAAAAAGACATCGTGTGTGTGTTGTATTATGTAATTCGTATATTTTTTTATTCACCAGTATTTGGATAATAACTCATTTGCAAGTTGTTTACAGCTACTACTATACTGGTACTACTACTAGTAATAATAATAATTTGGTAGTTTTGAAATGGTAAAAATACTATAAAAAATTACACAACAATTTTTTTATTAACCATAACCTTTTTTGTGTGTGTCTTGTCTAGCATCACAACAGCTGAATGGGAGTCAAGCTGGCTTTAAATGCTGAGCAAAGTTTCTTTGCTAAGGGAGACTTCATAATCCAAATGAGTCTCCTTGACATTTGACTGCGTTTATTATGAATTTTGTTGGGCCACATTTCGAGGCCGGACCTGATCTGAAAAGGGACGGGTGAGGGCTGGGGTGGGGGATATAAAAAAGGGTGCAGAAGAACCTCACAAACATATTTCAACCATATTATAAACAACCATGATAATCACAATTTCAGCAACAACCAGAACAGTCACAGAGCAAAATTAGCAAAAATACAGGAAAAAAAACTAATAATAAATATATAAATAAATCTATATATATATATATACACACACACACACATATACACATATATATACATATATAGACACACACACGCAAACATATATATGTATATATACATAAATATATCCATCCATCCATCCATTTTCTTCCGCTTATCCGAGGTCAGGTCGCGGGGGCAGCAACCTAAGCAGGGAAGCCCAGAGCTCCCTCTCCCCGGCCACTTCGTCCAGCTCTTCCCAGCGGATGCCGAGGCGTTCCCAGGCCAGCTGAGAGACATAGTCTCTCCAACGTGTCCTGGGTCTTCCCCGAGGCCTCCTACCAGTTGAACGTGCCCTGAACACCTCCCCAGGAAGGCGTTCGGGAGGCATCCTAACCAGATGCCCGAGCCACCTCATCTGACTTCTCTCAATGCAGAGGAGCAGCGGTTCTACTCCGAGTCTCTCCCGGATGACAGTGCTTCTCACCGTATTTCTAAGGGAGAGCCCAGCCACCCTGCGGAGAAAACTCATTTTGGCCGCTTGTACGCGCGATCTTGTCCTTTCGATCACTACCCAAAGCTCATGACCATAGGTGAGGGTAGGAACGTAGATCGACTGGTAAATTGAGAGCTTTGCCTTTTGGCTCAGCTCTCTTTTCACCACGACAGACCGGTGCAGAGTCCGCATCACTGCAGACGCTGGACCTATCCGCCTGTCCATCTCGCGTTCCATCCTTCCATCACTCGTGAACAAGACTCCGAGGTACTTAAACTTAAATAGAGTTGGTCCACAGTTCCACGACCAGGAGGAAAAACCACACTGCTCCTCCTGAATCCGAGATTCGACTATCCGGCAGATCATACTCTCCAGAACCCCAGAGTAGACCTTACAGGGAAGGCTGAGGAGTGTGATCCCACGATAGTTAGAACACACCCTCTGGTCCCCCTTCTTGAAAAGAGGGACCACCACCCCGGTCTGCCAGTCCAGTGGCACTGACCCCGCTGCCCACGCAATGCTGCAGAGTCGTGTCATTCAAGACACGCCCACAGCATCCAGGGCCTTAAGGAACTCCGGGCGGATCTCATCCACCCCGGGGCCTTGCCATCAAGGAGCTTTTTGACCACCTCAGTGAATTCAGCCCCAGAGACAGGCGAAGCCAACTCAGAGTCCCCAGGCACTGCTTCCATGTTGGAAGGCGTGTCAGTGGGATGTAGGAGGTCTTCAAAGTATTCCCTCCACTGGTCCACAACATCTCGAGTCGAGTTCAGCAGCACACCGTCCCCACCATACACGGTGTTGACTGTGCACTGCTTCCCCCGCTGGAGACGGCGGATGGTGGTCCAGAATCTCTTTGAAGCCATCCGGAAGTCGTTTTTCTTGGCCTCTCTGAACTCCTCCCATGTCCGGGTTTTTGCCTCAGCGACCGCCAGGACTGCAGACCGCTTGGCTTTCCGGTACCTGTCAGCTGCCTCCAGAGTCCCATGGGCCAAGACTGCTTGAATGGACTCTTTCTTCAGCTTGACGGCATCCCTTACCACTGGTGTCCACCAGCGGGTTCTGGGATTGCCGCCACGACAGGCACCGACCACCTTACGGCAACAGCTCCGATCGGCCGCATCGATAATGGAGTCACGAAACACTGCCCACTATGATTCAATGTCCGCTGCCTCCCTCGGAACATGGTCAAAGCGCTCCCGTAGGTGGGAGTTGAAACTCCTTCTGACAGGGGACTGTGCCAGGCCTTCCCAGCAGACCCTCACAATGCATTTGGGTCTGCCAGGTCTGACCGGCATCCTCCCCCACCATCGGAACCAACTCACCACTAGGTGGTGGTCAGTTGACAGCTCCGCCCCTCTCCTCACCCGAGTGTCCAATACATGTGGCCGCAAATCCGACGACACAACCCCAAAGTCAATCATCGAACTGCGACACCCGGTGTCCTGGTGACAAGTGCACATGTGGACACCCTTATGCTTGAACATGGTGTTCGTTATATCTGTGACGAGCACAGACGTCCAATAACAAGACACCGCTCGGGTTAAGATCAGGGGGGCCGTTCCTCCCAATCACACCTCTCCAGGTCTCACTATCGTTGCCAACATGAGCGTTTAAGTCACCCAGCAGAACAAGGAAATCCCCCGAGGGAGCACTCTCTAGTACTTCCTCTAAGGACTCCAAAAAGGGCGGGTATTCTGAACTGCTGTTTGGCGCATAAGCGCAAACAACAGTCAGGACCCGTCCACCCACCCGAAGGCGTAGGGAAACTACCCTCTCGTTTACTGGGTTAAACTCCAACGTGCAGGCTTGGAGCCGGGGGGCAACAAGAATTGCCACCCCTGCTCGTCGCCTCTCATTGCTGGCAACACCAGAGTGGAATGAAGTCCAGCCCTTCTCGAGAGGACTGGTTCCAGAGCCCTTGCCGTGCGTTTGCTTCTAGCTAGCACTAGAACTAGCTTCTGTAGCCGAGGATCGGACCACCAAGGCCTCTGCCTCCGGCTGCCACCCAGCCTGACCCCTTTGGACCCACGTTACCTTTTCGGGCTGTGCCCGACCGGGCCCCATGGGTGCAGGCGCAGCCACCAGACGCTCGCCATCGTGCCCTGCCTTTGTGCCTGGCTCCAGAGGGGGGCCCCGGTGACTTGCGTCCGGGCGAGGGAAAACAAATTCCATTGTTGTTGTGCATCATTGGGGTCTTTTGAGCCACTCTTTGTCTGGTCCCTCCCCTAGGACCTGTTTGTCATGGATGACCTTACCAGGGGCATGACAGTCCCCGACAACTTAGCTTTTGGGATCATTGGGACATGCGAACTCCTCCAACACGATAAGGTGGTGACTCAGGGAGGAGTACATACATAAACACATACACATATTCATACACGTATACATACACATACTGTGCACATACACACATCCATGCAGTACATACATACATACACACACATACAGTGTGCATATACTGTATATGTATACACACATATACATACATACATACACATGTACTAATAATGATAAACATACAAGAAAAAAAAAAAAACGAAAAAAGAAACAGAACCTCTTGAACAATGACCATCCAGATGACATGTGCAACAAATCTACATTAAATCTACATTACTCTGCAGTGACAGGATAACTGCATCAGAGTGAAACAGAGAATGAGGAGATGTTTGTGGTGAACACAGCCATGCAACCCAAACCACACTCCTTCCAAAAGTGACGGTCTGACTCGGCCCCGAGCACGGCCCCCCAGCAGGCTCCCTACAGAGGGGAAGGCCCGACATTTACAACCACGAGTCCACTTCGAAGAGGTGCAAGGGAGACCCGGCCGGATGCCACTCGTCAGTCGAGCAAGGGCCACAGGGGGGGCCTGGGCGCCAATTGCAGGAAGACCCGCCGGGCAAGCAGGAAAACCGCCCCCGGGCCCAGAAGCCACCCAACCCCCAAAGCAGCGGCCATATCTAACACCCCAGGAGCTCCAGGCCGCCCCAGACACAACTGCCGCGGGCCATCGCCTTCCTCGACACCAGAGGCAGGCGCCCGTAAAGGGCCCATGGGTTTACCCCCCCTCCCAACATTGGCCTGTCCACCCCACCCTCAGTGCTCACACACCCCAGTACCAGTACCCACACCAAACCCTGTTCCCCCATTCAACACATGCCAACACGCATACACCCACACACCTACATTTTCACATATGCACCTGGATATGCCACCCACCCAATGCACACACACCCACCTAATGCACACACACACACACACACACAAACCCACGCACGCACCCACGCACCCAGATGTCACACTCTAGCCAAGCCATCCACCCCCGCAGCAGCGAGTCGGGGCCAACCCAGATTCTCCGGGGGTCAGATACGCCCCCACTCCCACATCCGGGTAGAGGCAGCCCCCGAAACCCCGCGGCCCCCCGCCCCACCACCAACCGGTCGCCTCGGCATCAGACCTACCCCAGCCCCAATAGAGATAAACACTGGTCCCCCGCAAAGCAGGGTAGCCAAGCCCCCTCCCCAAGGGACCCCCAGCGGCCTGTATTCCCCTGGCACCTCCGCCAGCCACCTAACTCTCCGAGTGAAGTGAAAAGGCTAATCACCGGGGACCAGAGTGAATGAGATTGGTCCAATTGATTGTTTGGACCCACAACCTCAAGTGGGAGCAGACCATCAGCTCCCTCATCAAGAAGGCTCAGCAGAGGATGTAGTTCCAGAGGCAGCTGAGGAAAGCCAAGCTGCCTGTCCAAAGGATGGTGCAATTCTACACGGCCATTATTGAGTCCATCCTCACCTCCTCCATCACAGTGTGGTTCGCTGGGGCCACTGCCAGGGACAAACACAGACTGCAGCGCATCGTGCGCTCCCCTGAGAACGTGATCGGCTGCAGCCTTCCATCTCTCCAGGACTTGTACGTCTCCAGAACTCGGGGGAGAGCAGGCCGGATACTTGCTGACCCTTCCCACCCTGGGCATGGAATATTTGAGCCACTCCCCTCTGGCAGAAGGTTACGGTCCATTCGGACCAGAACCTCTCGCCACAAGAACAGTTTATTTCCTGCTGCTGTTGAACTCATAAACACTTTATAACATTTGCACTATGGTCACTTTATAACCAGTATTTTTGGCACCTTATAATACCTCCACTAAAAACACTCTCATGCCTTTACTTATCAATGATTTCAACTTTTTACTCAGGGTTCTATGTTTAGTTAGTGTTAGTTCTATGTTTATTTAATGCTCTATGTTTACTTAGAATTCTACGTTGCACTGAGTCGCCAAAGAAAGTTCCTAGTTCGTGAATTGTTCACTTACAATGGCAA